>WOXC01012132.1:0-257842 GCA_011680675.1 Gymnobelideus leadbeateri | reverse complement strand
CATCCCTTGAGTATTCTCCCTTCCCAACAAATTCAACCTATGCCCTCTATCCATATATAACTGTAACCATATACACACACATTCACATATGTATTCATATGACCACACCCCCTTCTTCCATTATTTTCATAGTGAGAAAGATATCATCAGTCACAGTTATTGCTTTTCCATATAGGAATGTAAATAGTTCAACTTTGATAAGTTCCTTTTGATTTCTTTTCCCTGATTACCTTCTCAGGCATCTCTTGCTTCTTGTGTCTGGATGTCAAATTTTCTATTCAATTCTGGTTTTTTCCTCAAGAATGCTTGAAAGTCCTCTATTCCACTGAATGACCATATTTTCCCCTGAAACAAAATACTCAGTTTTGCTGGGTAGGTGACCCTTGGGTTCATTCCCAGCTCTTTTGCCCTCTGGAATATCATATTCCATGCCCTTCGATCCCTCAGTGTAGAAGCTGCCAGGTCCTGGGCTATTCTGATTGGGTTTCCACAATATTGAAATTGTTTCTTCCTGGCTGCTTGTAGTATTTTCTCCTTGATTTGGGGATTCTGGAACCTGGCTATAATATTCCTGGGAGTTTTCTTTTGGGGATCTTTTTTCAAGAGGTGATTGGCGGATTCTTTCAACCTCTATTTTGCCCTCTGGATCTAAAACATCAGGGCAGTTTTCCTTGAGAATTTCTTGAAGGGTGATTTCTAGGTTCTTTCTTTGATCATGGCTTTCAGGTAGTCCAATAATTTTTAAATTGTCTCTCCTGGATCTATTTTCCAGGTCAGTGGTTTTTCACATGAGATATTTCACATTGCCTTCTACTCTTTCTTTTGTTTGGATCTGTTTAGTAGCATCTTGATTTCTCATAAAGTCATTAGCTTCAATTTGCTTCAGTCTAACTCTGAAGGAATGAATCTCCTCAGTGAACTTTTGAGATTCTTTTTCCATCTGGCCAATTCGACTTTTTAAGGCATTCTTCTCCTCATTGCCCTTTTGAGCCTCCTTTGCCATTTGAGTTAGTCTATTTTTTAAGGTGTTGTTTTCCTCAGTCAGGCTGTTGACCCTCATTTCATACTTTTCCTGCATCCTTCTCATTTCTCTTTCCAATTTTTCTTCCAGTTCTCTTATTTGATTTTTAAAGTCCTTCTTAAGGTCCTCTGTGGCCTGCAACCCGCTCATGTTTTCCCCTGGGGCTTTTGGAGCAGGACTTCTGACCTCACAGTCCTTTTCCCGCTCAAGGCCCCGAAATAGGAGTCTAGTGTTGCATTTTTCTGTTTCCTTTGCCTTGGCATGTTGCCGCTTAATTGCTTGACTTTTGGGCTTGTTGCCACACTATGGCTTTAAGGCCAGATAGAGGAATTTTCGAATGTATGGGGGGCAACTTCCATTTCTGGCAAGGTGTAAACCCACCCACGACTTCCACCCTAGATCACAATCCAGATCCAGGGAGGTTAAAGCAAGAGTGATTACCCCCCCAAGACTGATTGCTGGATCTTCCTACAATTTGCAGGCTGGGAGCTGGAGCTGCCTCTGAAAACTACAAAATGGCATGTCTCCTCAGAGGCTTCTAGCCCCCAGGGGAGGGAGCCAAAGCATTCCGTAAATACCAGTCCCAAAGTCCATAGGCCACTAACCTCTTACTTTGTCCTAGGCATGTCTATTTTGATAATTCTGGAGTCGCCACCGCTCCTGGTGTTCTGGGGTTCCTCTAGCCGGCTGCTGGCCCTGCCGCCCTGGGGCTAAAACCTCAGCTCACGCGAACCTGGGTTCAGCTCGGCTCCTGCGCTCTGCATGCTGCACGCTGCCAGGTCCCAGACTGCTGTGCTGGTCCTTCCTGCAGGGCTACTGAGCTGTCCTCAGTGGGAGGTTAGCTTCTCTGTGTCGTTCTGTGGGTGCTGGGGCTCCAGAAGTTGTTCAGAGTCCCCTTTTACATAGTTTTGGGGGAATCTGGGGGCAGAGTGGCTTGGAGGAGCTGTTTCTACTCCGACATCTTGGCTCCCCATTTTTCCTTTCTAATATCCAATATGAAGACTTTCCAGATGCTGCCAGTTATCTTTGTTCTCTCTCTGCCAAACTAATTTATATTCATTGTGTATGTATGTATGTGTGTATGTATACCTCTTTTGATTCTATGTCAAGGACCTAGCTCAGTACCTAGTACACTGAAAGTACTTTAAAATGCTTGTTTAACTGGGAGATAACATTTGCCCCCTTATTCTCAAAATATAAATTGCAGAGTAGTAGCCCCTTCCTCTTGACAGCAGTAACAATTATATTGGAAGGAAACGAAAAAAAGTTTCTTTTGTTCACCTCTAAAGAACAAATTTTTATTTGTTTCTCCTACTTCTAGACAATATTGTTTAAGATGTAAAACTCTTATTTCTGTTTTCTGCAAGGCATTTTAAGTAAGTTCCCTGCTAAAGACAGTGGACTATGTCACATTTGATTTTTTTTTAATGTAAGAAAACTTCCGTTATTAGTTCACTACCCTTCAAAATTAGTTCTCTTACTAGACTGTGCAAAGTAATTTCAGTTGAAGACAAGATTGCTGCATCAATGCTCAACTTCTGTCTAAAGGCAATTATAAGTACAGAAGGAAAATGACATTGAAAGAGAGAATTTAGAAGTTTGAAATACTAGCAATACTTAATAACTACTTTGGTATGACAGATTTTGTATTTTTGGCAAAGGTCCTTCCATGCTCCCAGCCATCTTCATTTTTAGTCCATGTTTTTTTTTTAATCCATCATGCTCATTGAGTCACCAAATCCTATGATTTTTCTTTCTTGTAGCTCATAAAATATTTCCTTATACTTTTATTCTCACTGTAACTAGAGTATCTTGTTTTTCCATGTGGCCAGTTCATTTTCTCTTCCTACCATAATATTCCTTGATGACAACCTATACAATTATTCTTTTTTGGAATTTCTTGTTGGATATATATTGCAGCCTTTCAACTCTCTCTCCTCTGGTGAGCCTAGAATGCCATTTCAGGAGTGCAGTTCAAGGTTCATGGTAAGTGTATAATAATAAATGCGCGCTCTCTCTCTCTGTCTCTGTCTGTGTCTCTCTGTCTCTGTTTCTCTGTCTCTCTGTCTCTGTCTCAGTCTGTCTCTCTGTCTGTCTGTCTCTCTCTGTGTGTCTCTCTGTCTCTCTCTCTTTCTCTCTTTCTTCTTTGTCCCACATCTACTACAGTTGGATAAACATTGAACATTGATATCTGAAGAATGGATGGGTTTCATTCACTTGGTCTTTTCTGTGAGGATGAAAAAGACAAACAGATCAAACTCTTTTGTTGATTAATATATAAACTAGAAGAGAAAGTGAGGAATATTATACAAGATGTGAGAAGCAGAACTATAACTAGGGTGGGGAAGTCTGGTCTTTGTCCAGGGAAATAAAATTTAGGGTATAATTTTATTCCTGTGGAAACATAAGAAAAACAAATAAACAGAAATGCTCAACTTAATACCTTATTGGTAAAAAGAATTACGTAAAATAGGAAGCTTTCAAATGGAGCATTTTTCTCTTCCTTTCTGTAAATTGCCGTGTGTTTACACCAGATAAATTGCTTCTAGTTCTGCCTGGCCCTTCTCTATGGCTATCCTTCTACTACTGCAGCATCCACAGCAACTTCCTGGTGTGATGGGAAATAAATCTCTAGAAGTTGTAAAAGGCTATTAAAAGAAAGACGCTAACAGGGAACTTTCAATTTCCACCTAAGATTCAATAAGAGGTAATGGCCTAAAATTGAAGCATCAGAAATGAAGATTTAACAAAGATGTATGTGGTTCATATTAAAACACAACACTATATGTGTAACTGTGAAATCCATCCATGTATGCAAGTGTGATAAGAAAATCTGATGTGTGATCTTCAGTATTTTCTATAAAGTACATGTGCTTTCTCTGCCTGATGTTTTGGCATACTTCTAAGACCTATGTCAAACACTTCCTCCTTTGCCTTGAGGGCTCTAGCACTTCAACTCAAACTTATTCTTGTATCTTGATTTCAACACACTCTCTTGATTTTAACTGTAGTTGTTCCCCAGAAGTCTCTTTATTTTCTTTATTGAGAAAACTGCACCTCCTTGTTCATAAGATTGAGGAACTGTATATTTACCATGGACTTAGCAAAATTTTGCTCTTTTCCCCATATAGGACATTATCTTTATTGAGGTTCATGAGTTACAAAGTCTGCTCACTCTTTCTCTGACTCCAATTAAGTTCAAAGGCTTCAATTTTTCACTCAGAACAGAAAATGACTTTAGTCGTTGCAATTTTTATTAAGGAGGAGAGAGGTTGAAGAGGGGTGTTAATGAGAACAGTCTTTAGAAACAAAAGGATGAAACAAAAGTTCCAGTAGAAAATAGAAAGAAAAGATATGAAGGGGGATTGTAAGAGTGTATCTAGAGTATCCAGCCTCTTACTGTCCTCACACTCATCCTCAATTCTTCCTGCTTCAATCAGTTGACAAGTCTTGCTGATTCAATCTTCATAGCATCTCTTAGCTCTTTCTTTCTTCATTCATACCACAATCATCCTACTTTAGTCTGTCATCAACTCCCATTTGTAATAGTACATTAGCTTCCCAATTGGTCTTAACCGCTTTCAGTCTTTTCAGTCCATACTTCACTCACTTGTCAAATACTTTACTTGTAAAGCATAAGCATTATCATGGCATGCTCCTTCCAAGAAGGATCACTGGATCCCCATAGTTTCTAGGATAAAATACAATCCCCCCCTTTGCTATTTAATATCTTTACAACCTTTCCTTTCAGATTAATTTCATGTTACTCCGTTTGCTCTGCATTATAGTTAAACTGGCATACTTGTGGTTACTTTCACAAGATATTATATTACTTCCCTCTAGAGCTTCCTCTGGATAGTCTCAGTATTCCTGGAATATTGTTCTTCTACCTTTTCAAATTATTATCTCACATTCAAAATTTATGTGTTGCTTCCTACACAAAGTCTTTCTTGATTTTTCCAGGTTTTAGTGCTTCATTCCTCAAATTACTTTACACATATTTTATTTTTGCTTATCAATGTGTTTGTTCACAATAAAAATACCTCCAGGGAAATAGTTCTTCCTTTTTGACTTTGTAATCCCTAAATATACCATCTACTGCTTGGCATGAGGGAAGAAGTTAGCATCTCCCTTGGACAGGAATGCCTTAAAAGTTCTTGCTGGTGCTGATTGAGGACTTTCATGATTCAGACAACTATGTATATGAAGTCAATGGAAAATGGCCCTTCCCATATATGTGTTAAGAAAAAGCAGTAATCCATGCATGCATCCTTCAGTCACTTGCAAGTAACTTTTAGGTATGACTATCACCATGTTAAGTGGTTTGAAGATAAGTCCTATGTCCCTTCTTTCTACCTTCCCCACCATTATACTAGTCACTGGGCCTCTAAAAATGAGGAAGATATGGTCATTGGGTGCTCAAACAGATAACAGAAAAAAAATCCTAATTTCTTAAGGTATCCAAGAAACCTAAGGGTAGAGAACTGAACAAAATTGGTCCTGCTCAAAGTGGGGCCAGAATAAACTATGTTATATAAGATGAAAGTACCTATCCTTTTTTCTTTCATTTGTTCCCTCCTTCTTTTTTTTCCTATCTTTCTTCTCTAAGCCCTCCCTTTCCTCTCCCCTTCTCTATCTTCTCTCTTTTCCTCTATCCTTTCCTAACTTCCTGTTTCACTCTCTCCCTCATTCCCCCTCTTTATTTCCTTGTTTCCAGTTACCTTGATCAACAATTTACACAGTATTGTTCAAAAGTTTACATCTTGATGTTAAAAAGTTGATATATATTTCCTAGGTCAAAACAAGAAAGCAGTGAAGAAGTAAGAAAATTGAGAGATTCTCACTTGGCTTGCTATGCTCTGCTGGTCATTGTATTTGACATGTTTCATGATGAACGAGCATTATGAAATATACCATACACATCCTTATTTGCCCAGACAGTCTTAGATCAGAAAACTAACCATCTATAGTATTTATAAAATAAGTCCAAATTCCTTTTAAAATCATTAGTTTAAAAATAGTGTGAATCAGCTTAAAATTTTTCAATGTTTAATTATTTTAGTTTTAGTAATTTGAAATTTTCTTGATAAGCATGAAACATATCATGGTACTTTATTTTAGGAAAAGTAAAATAGTTCACAGGTATAAATAAATATAGTTACATATATAAAATAGTTTTCATACATAAAATTTTATGTATAAAATACTTTCCACAGGTACATGTAGATATTCCTGGACATTAAGTAAAAAAAAATAATTATTTCCTTCTAACTAGTTTGATAGTTTTAAGGCATGTTGTTCAATATGTTGGGAATATAACATTCTGAGGCAATTAAAAAAATTGTTAAAATAATGCCCAATTCCTCAGGACTTGAGACCATGCACAAGTGTTTTAAATCATGGCATTTCTTTGATATTATTTAAGGACACTGGTTTCTTTTAAAGCTTCTAGAGAAGTTTAAGGCAAAAGATGAAATTTGTGGTTTTAAAACTAGATTTAGAATATCTGCCCCAAATACATTTTAATTCTTTTTTTTAAATTCTATTTATCTATTTTATATTTGTATCTATTTATCTATCTATTTATTTGAGGAGGGAAGGCAGGGCAATTGGGATTAAGCAACTTGCCCAAGGTCACATGGCTAGTAAATGTTAAGTATCTGAGGCCATGTTTGAACTCAGGTCCTCCTGACTCCAGGGCTGGTGCTCTATTTACTGCACCACCTTGCTGCCCTCTCAATTAGTGGAAGACTTCAAGCTAATACCATAGGTGTAGCTTGTAGGAGAAGGAAAAATAGGTCAGGGTATCAGAGCTGATCTTCATTATAACAATGATCCTGGTGAGCAGGAAGGATTAGATTTGATGTTTTCATTTTTTTCACCTTAAAACACATCTGGGAAATATATGTGGGAATAGCAAAGAGGAATATCTAAGTTTGAGCTCAGGAAAATCTTTCTAACAATTAGAAATGATTGAAAGTTCAATTACTTGATTCAAGGGGGAGTTTCTTCCTTATCATTGAATGTCTTCAAATATAGACTGATTGACCATTCACTACATATGTTGAAGGACCCTGCTTTTTCCAAGTATAATTTTACCAGATAGTCATTGGAAAGTGAGCTTATAATTGTTTCTATATTTTTCATGTGTTTTTTATTATTTAAAAATTATTTCCATATACATTTGAGCTTGGGAATTATACGTGATTCAGGATGAGTGGATATATATTTAGATTATTACACTTTTCAAAAACAAGAACTTAATTCCTCCTATGTAAACCTTATAATTTACCTTGCACTATACCTGGGAGTTACTTGATTAATATATGAATTATAATGTCATTTTATAGATAATGTGGTATAGTGAGCAAAATGCTAGCCTTGGAAACAGAAAAACCTGGGTCCAAATCATACTTCTGACTATTATGAATTTGTGAACCTGGGAGATGCACTTAATATCTATGTTCTTCAGGCAATTTCCTAGGACTTATTTACTGGCCCCTGTGATTTGTGCAATTCCCCTCTTCCATTGATGAAATCATAGACTTATCTATTCAAAATATTAGGTGGAAAACTTTTCTCAGTGAGAAAAGTATATTTTTAAAAATGCTTTATTAATTTCCATTCATATTTTTAAGATTCATGTGCTTTGTTTATTTTTAAACCCAATGACAATATTTTTATCTTACATATGTTAATATTTAAGGGCACAGAATATGTGCCTCTTGTAAAAGGACCAGGTGATCAGAACATAGAAGTTGTTAACACCTGGTTTGAGAAAACAGGTTGAAATTTTTGGCCATAATAAACAATCTACTAAATTATAGAAGAGTTTCAATATTTGTCATGGGAGGGAAGACCTACAATTTAAATGAAAAATTATTAAAATACTTGAAATAACAATAATATGTTAAATTTTGCTAATAAGATTTATAAAACTTTAGATACCACTGAAACATATATATGGGGCATAAGTAATTTATGAAAAAATGATTCATGAATATTACTTAGTGAAATTTACTTGTAAATTTATAATTTCTGCTTAATGAAACTTGAATTGTAAAGTTATCCTCTTTCTCCCCTTCTCCATCCTTCTCCTCCTTGTCTTCCTTTTCCTCCTCCTCCTCTTCCTCTTTCTTTCTCCTTCTTACAACACATGGCACATATCTACAGTCATTCACTGAAGAACAGTTTGCTCCCTAAAAGGAGGAGGGGAGTTAAGAGGAAAATGTGAGGATTGATAATTAACTTTGTTACATTCAATGAGCCTTCAGATTCACAGCTTAAAGTCCATTAAAATTAATATAAAAGTATGAAAATGGGCACTATTTTATAATGAACATGCTTGTTTCATTTAAAATCAAAACACTTTTTGTATTTTGCTTCCAAACCTGATCATTAAAAATGTAATGCATTGGGGAAAGGTATGCTTTTTGAAACATAAACATATAGCATGAGTTTTTCAGTATAATTGATTTAATGGTAAAATAACTAAGGAGCTGAGTAGTTGTGTAAATATTTTCCATATAGTAGAAATTCATTTGAATATTGTTCTAAAACTGTTAATTTGCTAGTAACCTCTGATCGCATTATACCGTCCAAATTGCATTAGAGGATGTGCTCTGTGAAATAAGTAGCATTTATCTCTTTCTAAAGGACAGGTGGAGAATACTAAGTTGACTTTCTTGAGGGTGAGAAATTCCTTTTTAGGAACTAACTTGATTCATTTTTTGTGGAAATATCAATATAATACTGAATTATTATGTCCTTAAAATACTACATTGGGGCATTCATAAGACCTGGATATAATTCTGAAAGGGGCCACAGAGAGCATTTTCTCTTCAACACTTATATTTTACAGATGAGCAAACTTTAGTGCAGGGTGGTCACAGGAGTTTTCCTAATTGTTCTAGTAATTGTCAGAGCTTGGTCAGAGAGATGCTAATAAATAAAAGATTAAATGGATGATTATATATATATATATATACAGAGAGAGAGAAAGATTATAGATGTCATATCATTTGCACATGGAAGAAACCTTAAAAAATATTTAAGTGGTAGCTATGATTACAACCAGAAAGACATATAGAAATATAGATAGTTCATTAGATAACAGAAATAAAAGTTAAGAATGGATTATAGATAGTTGTAAATAGAAGAAAGATCATATATAAAGAACTATAAGATAGAAATATATCTAAATAGCTTAATATATTGTAGATGATAGAGTATTGATTGATTGATTGTAGTTGGATGACAGATTTTTGATAGGCAGACAAATTGATTTGGCTATGATTGATGAATAAATGTTTGATTTACAGATAAGAGATGAGATATATAACTGATGAATAGATAGATACAGATGATAGATGATTCCTGTCAACATATAATAGATTGGAGAAACATAAATATCAACAAAGAACAATCAGTTTCTCTCCCTTTCTCTTTCTCTCTCTCCTCTCTCTTTATCTTTCCCTCTCTCTCCCATATATACACAAGCACATATGAACATAGATAGTTATGTACACACACACACACACACACACACACACATATATATACACTAACACACACATTTTACATATATATATAAACTATTATCTATCTGTTAATCTTATTAAAATATTAATTCAAAAAACAAATAATTCATTTGTATGGTTTCTTTCTGAAAGATAGAATCATGAAACTGCCATTATGTCCATTGTTTTATTTGCTAATTCCATATAATTTTATACTCATTGTTGACATCCACAACAAACTAAAACTTGTAACATAATAGACCAATATATGTACATTGTGTAGCACGTGATTCTGGACAGACAGAGGACTGTCTACTAAAAACACTATTTCAAGGGAGGAAGTTAATGAGAGGAAAAGAAGAAACACACTATTTGCATATATTTAAAAGGAGAGAAGAATCACATAAATATGTAGGAAGACTTATTTGATGTAAATATAATTCAGTAGTGTGCTAGAGCTGGATTGTATTGGCTAGACAGAGTGGATTGTTAAATTTTCAGTGTCAGCATTTACACATCTGACAATGAAAAGAAATGGAGAAAGTGGTAATTAACAATGCAGATTAAATCTAAATGTCTGTGTTCCTATAATTTTTAGAAGAAGATCCAGTTGTTAAGTCTTTTCCATCATGGTCATGGTAAGAGATTCAGATTCATTAAGGCTAAGGAATGATGGCCAAAAAGCATAGGCTTATCATAGGCTAATCATTATCATAATAATATCATTATTATTATTTATGCAAAAAGGGAGTAATATAATACATTGAATTAAGAGAGTACTTTTTTTTTAACATTTGTTTTTAAAACTTTGATTTCCAGATTATTTCCCTTCTTCCTTCTTCACCTACCTCCAGGGAAGAAAAGCAATTCAATATAGGTTGTACATATGTAGTTATGTAAAACATTTCCATAGTAGTTATAATGTGAAAGACTAACTATGTTTCTCTCTATACTATGCTGCCTCCCACTTATTCTATTTTTTGCTTTGACCCTGTCCCTTTTTAAAAGTGTTGCTTCTAACTATGCTTCACCCCAATCTGCCCACCCTTTTATCATTCCTCCCTCTTATCCCCTTCCCAGCTACTTCCCTGTAGTGTAATATATGGAATTGAGGTTGCATGTTAGTCTCTCCTTAAGCCAAATTCAATGAGAGTAATGTTGACCCATTAACTTTCACCTTGCTGCTCTTCCTCTCCATTGTAAGTTTACTCTTGCCTTTTTTATATGAGATAATTTACCTTATTCTATCTCTCCTTTCTCCTTTTCCCAATATATTCCTCTCTTACCATTTAATTTTATTTTTAGATATCATCCCTTCCTATTCAAGAAATCCTGTGCCCTCGGTCTATGTATACATGTACACACATATACACATGCTCACATATATATTTATACACCCATACATCCTCCCATATATATATGTATATATATTATATATATACATATACATATACATATAATATATATATTATATATATAATATATATATATAATATATATATTATATATATATTATATATATATTATATATATATATATATATATATATATATATATTCCCTTCAACTATCCTAATACTGAGAAAAGTCTCATGAGTTACAATTATTGTCTTTCCATGTAGGAATATAAATAGTTCAACTTTAATAAGTTCCTTATGATTTCTTTTCCATGTTTACCTTCTCATGCTTTTCTTTCTTCTTGTATTTGAAAGTCAAATTTTCTGTTCAGCTCTGTTTTTCTTTTTCATCAAGAATACTCGAAAGTCCTCTATTTCATGGAATGGCCATATTTTTTCCTGAAGCATTATTCTCTGTTTTGCTTGGTATTTGATTCTTGGTTTTCCTAGTTCCTTTAACCTCTGGAATATCATATTCCAAGCTCTTTGATCCTTTAGGGTAGAAGCTGCTAGCTCTTGTATTATCATGTGTTTCCACAGTACTCAAATTGTTTCTTCCTGGCTGCTTGTAATATGTTCTCCTTGACCTGGGAACTCTGGAATTTGGCTATGATATTCCTAGGAACTTTCTTCTTGGGATTTTTTTAAAGAGGTGATCTGTGAATTCTTTTAATTTCTATTTTGTGCTCTGGATCTAGAATATCAGGGCAATTTTGCTTGATGATTTCTTGATTTCTCATAAAGTTACTAGCTTCCAATTCGTCCAATCTAATTTTAAAGGAAGTATTCTCTTCAGTGATTTTTTTGAAATTCCTTTTCCGTCTGGCAAATTTGACTTTTTAAAGCATTCTTCTCCTCATTGGCTTTTTGGCCCTCTTTTGCCATTTGAGTTAGTCTATTTTTAAGGTATTTCCTTCAGACAGATTGTTGACTCAATTTTTATGATTTTTTTTCTATCATTCTCATTTCTCTTCCCAATTTTTCCTCTACTTCTCTAACTTGATTTTCAATTCCTTCTTGAGCTCATCCATGGCCCATAACCAATTCATATTTTTCTTGGATACTTTTGAAGTAGGAGTTTTGACTTTGTTGTCTTCTTCTGGTTCTGTGTTTTGATCCACTTTATCCCCCAAAAGGATACTATAGTCTGATTAGGCTTCCGCTATTTGCCCATCTTGCCAGGCAATTACTTGACTTTTGAGATCTTTGCCATTGTAGAACTCTGCTTCCAGAGTGGAGTGTGTTATGTCCCAAGTTGCTACAATTTTTGCAGATGTTGTCAGAGGTTTGAGGAGGGTGCCCTCTCTACAGCCACCACAAGCTCTGGTACACTGGTGTTCTTCACCCCAGTACCACCACCCAAGACTGGGACTCAGATCTATGCAGGTCAAAGCAAGAGAGACTGCCCTCTTAATGGTCACTTGATCCCCCTACAATCTGCAGGCAATGAGCTCCAGGGGCAGTCACACAATAGAAGTTGCAGCTGCTACACCTCTGCCACCTCTCACCCCAGGGACAGGGGCCAGACTGCACTCTCCTCTCACCCTGGATCAAGAGTTTAGTTCCCCACTGACCTTTTACCTTCTCTTTGGCTTTTATGGGTTGAGAAGTCTGGAAACCTCCATAGCTGCTGGTGTTTCACTCTCCTGAAGTCTGCTCAGACCAGTCTGTGATGCTGGTTAGGGCTTCCCTGGGTCTGGGCCCACAGGGCTTACATGGGGCTGTGCTTTGCTCCCATACCAATTTGATAGACCCTTCCTGTTGGCCTGCCAGGCTGCCTTCAGTGGAAGATTTGCTTTTCTCTGTCATTTTGTGGGTTCTGTAGCTCCAAAATTTGTCTAGAGTAATTTTTTATACAGGTTTTAGAGGTGTATGGAGCAGAAACTCCTACTAGTTCCTGCTTTTACTCTGCCATCTTGGCTCCTTGTATAGTACTTTAAATTTTCAAAGCAGTTCACTTATACAATTAGAGCCATGCAATGATCTTATCAAATAGATGTATCACCTTTCCCCATTTTAGAGATTTATAAATCAGGCTCAGAAAAAATAATTGTCTTGCCAACTGTCAAAGACCTTTGTAAGTATCAGAGACAGGATTTGACTCTGAGTCCAATACTTTGTTGTCACTCCAATATTCTAATTATTTTTTTCTTTTAGTGAATAATTCTTAAGGCAATTATTCTACTGATATGTTATCAATTATTTATTCAAACACATATGAGGTACATAGATTTTTAAAAAGTCTAGTATTTAAAAAGTGTAATGAGTACAATATATAAAACAATTGATCCCAAATATTTGTATGTTTATATATAATGAGTTCTTTAAAAAGTAAAATATGAAAACAAAATTTACTAGAATTTTGTTGTCATTCAGTTATTTCAGGCATGTCCTACTCTTTGTCATTCTATTTGGGGTTTTCTTGGCAAAGAGAGTGGTAGGTTTCTCTTTTCTTTTTCCAGCTTATTTTACAGATAAGGAAACGGAGGCAAACTAGGTTAAGTGATTTGCCTTGGATCACACAACTAGCAGTTATCTGAGGCTAAATTTGAACTCAGGAAGATGAGTCTTCCTGATTTTAGGCCCAATATTCTATTAATTATGACACTTATGTAGTGAAGCTAGAATCCTTAGCCATATTTAATCGTATGTTTTATTTGTGCAATATAGAGCAAAATCATTTTGTGGCTTAATTCTCCATATTAAGAATTATGCTTGTTTTACTTTATTTTTCCAATATTTTATTTTAAACTCAAATGCCAGAATGCAGAGAATAAAAAATAAAACAAAAACATATCATAAATTTAAATATTGGAACCTAAATCCTTAGAAAGAAATAAAAGCATGCCATGTGTGTAGCAGAACATGAGAGAATTCAAAATATTTAATAATAAATTTTCATTTCAAGAAAGCCTATGTCATAAATAATATGTTGGGAATTTTTGTGTTGGAATTTTTCATCTTTGCTTCCTTGTGAATTTTCTTTTGTTCTCTGCTGTGCACTTTTTTTTTACTTTATTCTTCTTTTCCCTTTTCCCAATACCCTAGAAGACCACAATAAAGTTTAGATATATTTCTCTCTCTCTGTCTCTGTCTCTCTCTGTCTTTCTCTCTCTCTGTCTCTCTGTCTCTCTCTGTCTCTCTCTCTGTTTCTCTCTCTCTCTCACTCTATATATATATATGTGTGTGTGTGTGTGTATGTGTGTGTATATGTATATATATATGTACATACACATATACATGTATATAGACATATACTTTTCCAAACCTATTCTACTGCTGACGTTTGTTTCTTATGAATGATTATCTTTCTTGTTTCCTGTCCCTTCTGCCTTCTCTACTTTACTTCTATCTACTACCTCCTTGCTATCCTATGACTTGCTTACCTCCCTTCAAGGATCCCTCCCCCATCCTCCCATTCCCCTAAATCTAAACATTTTTCTATACCTCTATTTACCTATTCTCACACCCTCCCTCTAAAGACTCCTCCCTTGTCCGCTACCCCCCCCCATGCCACTACCATTTTATTTCTTCTGAATTTAGAAGACTATTACCCTCTTCTAAATATATATGTATTGTTCCCTCTGAAACCAATTCCCAAGGAAAGTAGGTTACCAGAACTACCAGCCTTCCTTCCACATCTGATTCCTCAGTATCTATTCTCCCTTTTGCACATCAAAGAATTACTCTTTTAAGCTGTTCTTAAATGGTTTTACTTTCAAAATTCATATCATTCTCAGGTTTACCCCAATCTTTCTTATAAACTATGCAATTATTGATAAGAATCTTAGATGTTTATTTTACATCTATAAAATGTAAATAGTCTGTCCTTATGGGTCCCTTATATTTAGTCTTTGTTATGTACCTTATATTTTCCTTGATTCTTATATGGTAAATCTTCTACCAAGTTCAGGATTCTTTTTAAAAAAGTCTTGGAAGTCTGAGAGTTTATCAAATGGCCTTCTTTTTTTCATTCATGATAATATTTAACTTTGCAGGGTATAATATTTTTGGCTGGAGTCCCAGGTCTTTTGCTCTTTGGTATGTTGTGTTCCAATACCTATGGTTCTTTAGTATCTCTGCTGATAGGTCTTGTGTAATTCTAATTGTGGCACCATCATATTTAAATTGCTTTAATCTTGATGTTTTTAATATTTTTTTTCCTTGCTCTGGGGTTTTCTGAATTTGACTATGGTATTCCTATGGGTTTTCCTCATAGAATCTCTTTTAAGTGGTGATTGATGATTTTTTTTTTCTGTTTCTACTTTCTCCCTTGTTCTAAAACATCAGGACAATTTTCTTTGATTATTTCTTGTATTATTGTATCAAGATTCTTTTTTGATCATAATTTTCAGTTAGTACAATTATTTTTAAATTTTCTTTTCTTGATCTATTCTCTAAGTCTGTTGTTTTTCTTATAAGATATTTCACTTTCTGTTCTATTTTTGTCATTATTCATATTTTGCTTAATCATTTCTGGGTCTCTTATAATTTCTCTGGCTTCACTCTGTCTAATTCTAATTTTCAAGGTGTCATTTTCTTCCTTAAGATTCTGAATCTCAGGGCAGCTAGGTGGTGCAGTGAATAGAGCATCAGCCCTGGAGTCAGGAGGACCTGAGTTCAAATCCAACTTCAGACACTTAACACAAAAACCTAGCCATGTGACCCTGGGCAAGTCACTTATCCCCAATTGCCCTACCTTCCCTTCCAAAAAGTAAAACAAAGAAACAAAAGAAAAACACACAGAAAGTTTATAAATCTCTTTTTCTTATCGGTTAACTTTCCTTTTGTACCCTTCTTGTTTTTCTTGGATTATTCTTATTTTCTGTTTTAGTTTTTCCTCCATCTCTATCATTTGATATTTGAAATCTTTATTAAGATCTTCTTTGAATTTTTTTTAGGTGGGTGACCATTTGATGTTACTCTTTGGGGGTTTCTTTACTTCAGTATCTTCCTCTGAAGATGAACCCTTGTCATCTCTCTTTCCATAATAGGTTTCTATAGTTGGATTCTTTCTCTTTTGCCTTTCCATTTTTTTGTGGTAATTTCCTAATTATTTGCAGTCTCCTCTAGCCCTGGGGTGTGGGATATGGTGCCTCTTGCCCCAGATCTTTAGTTCTTCCCTCTACCCTGAAAGCAAAGCCAAACCTCCAGCCTCCTGTAAGTGCTCACAGCCCCACTGCTTCTGCATTCACCTGGGTGTGCTATTTCCTTTTCACCCTTGTCCTCTTTGCAGCACAGCTAGGTCTGGCATTCCTGGTCAGCAGAGGTTCCCTCAATCTTCCCAGTCTCAGATGCCGAAATCCCCTCACTATTCAGGGTAAAAGTTCTGGTGGCCAAGGCATCCTCTCAAACCAACTAATCCTGGGGCCTTCCACTTGTTATTTAAGACCTAACCATTTGCTGTCAAAACAGAACCTAGCTTGGAGGTGTTTACCCTTCACAGGGACAAAATCTCTTCTTAAAATTTTTCTTCTGATCTTCTCAAATTGTCCAGGGAGGACCCTGGTTATGCCCCTGTTCTTATTTATATCCACTTACACTTTGTTAGCCCTAAGGTGCTATTTTAACTGTTTTGTGGGAGAAAATCTTGAGAGCTCAGAATTTTCTGATCTACTCCGTCATCTTCCCAGCATCCTCTCCCCTCTGCTTGTTTTACTTGTGTATGCACAGCTCATATTTTATACTTGTAAGTAAAGAGTGGCTGTAATACTATAACAATCGCATTTCCAAAGGAATACTTTATAGAACTTGACAAAAAGAAGTTCATTTGGAATAAAAAAAGGATCTAGAATATCAAGGGAAATCACTAAAAAAAGTAAGGACAAGGAAAGTAAGGACAAGGCAAGAATAACATTTCCAGACCTTAAACTTCATGATAAAGCAGCAATCATCAAAGCCATCTAATATTGGTTAAAAATAAATTATCAGTGAAACAGATTAAACAATGGAAAATTAACTTAGGAAATAGCAATAACAGAAACAATAATAATATGGTAAACACATATTCCCCAGGGGGGAAAAAACTCCTTGTCTCATTAAAATTGCTAGAAAATATGAAACATAATCTGGCAGAATTCAGGCTTAAACCAGGGGTGGGGAACCTGTGGCCTTGAGGCCATTGTGGCCCTCTAGGACCTTAATTTCAAATCTAAACTTCTCAGAACAAATCCCCTTAATAAAAGAGTGTGTTCTCTAAAACTTAGACTCAGTCAAAAGGCTGAAGTCAAGTTACATGTGGCCTTAATGCAGGAGGTTCCTGACCTCTGGTTTAGACCCATCTATACCTTATACTGTATTCAACAAGGCATACTAAATAGATATGCAAACTGAATCTTGAAAATCATATAAAAATTGAAAGAGAAACAAATCATGTATCTCTTATAGCCATGGGTAGTGTATGCATTTTTAACCAAACCAGAGTTTATGGCAGTTACAAAGATAAAAGAGATAACTTTGATTTCTTGAAACTGAAAAGCTTGTGAACACCAAGATTAACACATTGAGGATAAGAATTATTTTTCTCAAGTTAGAAAAAAAGGATCAAAATGTTTCTATAAGAGTTTGGTGGCCAAGTTAAAAAATAATAAACATACATATATATATATATACATATATATATATAGATAGATAGATAGATAGATAGATATAGATATAGATACATACATACATACAAACAAGCATTCCCCAATAGATGGTGGTCAAAGGAAATAAGTAGTTCTTGAAAGAAAAATTGCAAGGCATTTATAGCCATATGAAATTATCCTCCAAAGCACTAATAATAAGACATAACACTGAAGTTTTACTGCACACCTGTCAAATTGGCAAAAAATTTAATAAAAATTCCAATAATCAATATTGGAGGGGTTGAAGAAGGATAGATACAATAACCCATTGTCTGAGATTTTATATATATATATATATATATATATATATATATATATATATAAGCAGTTTATAATAATTAAAAATAAAGTTACCAAATTGTACATACTCTTTGAACCAGAGACTCCACTACTGGTCTTACAATCCAAGGAAGCCATCAAAAAGAAGAAGTTTCCCATATACTCCAAAAATATTTATAGAACCACTTTTTTGGAAATGATATACATGTCTATCAACTAGGGAATGACTAAACAAATTGTGGTACATTAATATAATGGAATATCACTGTGTTCCAAGAAATGTGTGTGATAAATACGGAAAAGCTTGGAAAGATTGGTTTGAGCTAATGCAGAGTGAAGTAAGAACTAGCACAAGTTATACAGTAAGTAAAATAAAATGATTAGAAAGAACAATTACACACCAAAAGTCAGAAGTAAATTTAATAATAGCAATAAGAATCATCTAGGACTTGATTGAAGAGATGAGATACACTCCTCAAATTATTCCTTCATGGAAGTGGGAGTTTACAGGTATTACACCTTGCACACATTCTTTGAATGTTCAACATATTGATCAGAAGTGCTGATTTTTTTTCCCTCTCAAAACTACTATTTGCTATATGTGCTAGCTTTCTGGAAAGGGCAGGTTGAGCGATACTTAGAATAACTATGATGTAAGAAAAAAAAAGGTATCAAAAAAACCTTATTTAAAAATAGAAATAAGTGATGTTCTCTGTGTAAAAAGAATGGCCATTGCATAGTACTAGGGTAATCCTGCTCCCCTCACATGACTATACTTTATTAGATTATCACCTATGATATTTATATAAATTAGCATCATTATTTAAAGTAAAATACAGTTTAAATTAGACAAAGAAAAGTTTCTTATAGGGAAAGTGAACTCTTCTAAATTAAATTTGAAAAATATTGAAGATAACTTTGGAATTTTTTGTTCCCTCTCCTTTTGAAAAAAAAAACTTGCATGTTTAACTCATAATTTGGTGACTATTAGCATATTAAAAAGGCAGCTGTTCTAAACAAACAAACAAACAAAAAAGACAAAAAGGCTAGAAAGGACTTAAGAGGACATCTCATGCAAATTCCTCATTATACAGAAGAACATGCTGCCTTTAATCCATAGAAGTCATGTGACTTAAATGAGGTCATGGAGTTGAATCAATAACAAAGCAGAACTCAAATGAGAAGCTATGACCCCTAGATCTCTGTTTTGTGATCTTTCTGCAACATACACATTGTACAGCTCAGTAAAATGCAATTTCCTGCTTCAACTGCTTGGGCCAATTTACAGATTTCAGGAGGTAATGTTTACTTTTGGAATAAGTCATCTCTGTAAGTCAATATTGTCATGAAGGGACATCTTTAGTGGAAGATGATAAATGGACTTTTGACACTTGAATACTAATATCAGGGAAGCTGACAAAAGAACATAAATGGCATACTTATCAACCTGCATATGATAGCAGTCAGAAGCAGTCACTTTCCCTATAAGAAAGGGAAAGAGGATTGACACAAACTATCACAAGTCAGACACGTAGCAACTCTAATGAAATGAAGTTTACATGAAAGATCTTTGGTATCATTTGGTTTGCGCCCTTTATTCACCTGCAGACATTTCAACCTACCTATCAATTAGTTTCAGTTAGCAAATAAAGAAGTAAATAAATCAACAAAATATTATTAATCTACTTAGTAACCTCTTGACCAATGTCAAATCCCCCCCCCTCCACTTTTGTATTGTTTTTCCTATTAAATTCCCACTGGACATCATAAACTGAAATGTGGAGAAAGGTTTCTAAGATCATTCATGTTCTTTTCTAGGAGGAAGACCAGGCTAGCTTAAGAAGAGACACATCAGTATCTTGATTATGGCAGAAATCCAAACATTGAATAATACTGATGATTGACTGAAAATTTCTTCTTATGTTCCATATTGATTAAGATGCTTATGCAATGGGTGTTTAGATTTCATCTCAACTGATGAAATCTATGTGGTAGAGTGGAAAAAATGTCAGACCTAGAGTCAGGAAGACCTGAGGTCATATCCGGCTTTATACAATTACTAGCTTCATGACCCTGGGTAAATTACTTTACCGCCTTCAGCCTCAATTGCTTCAACTGTAAAATGTGGAGGTTGGTTTAATGATTTCTAAGGTACTATCTAGCTCTAAATTTATGATCCCATTGCCTTCTATAAGATAATTATAGCCTTTTATCTCATTAACAACTTAGAGTTTTATTCTACTGTCTTTACCTTCTCACTAACCTCTTAAAATCCACATTTGTTTCACCATTTTTAATATACCAATTTATTTAACTAACTTATTTTTATAATCAAATTGTTTAACTAACCTTTGCTTTCTATCTTCTCACTGATTTTTTTTTTTAAAGCAATTGGGGTTAAGTAACTTGCTCAAGGTTACACGGCTAGTCATTTGATTTATGCGTGGGTGCTCATTTTCTGAGGCCGGATCTGATCTCGGGTCATCCAAACTCCGAGGCCGGCACTCTTACTCACTGCGCCACCTAGCCGCCCCTTTAGGGCAATTGGGGTTAAGTAACTTGCCCAAGGTTACACGGCTAGGTTTTTGTTTGTGCGTATTAAGTGTCGGAGGCCGGCTCCGAACTCAGGTCCTTCTGATTCCAGGGCCGGCGCTCTATTCACTGCGCCACCTAGCCACCCCTTCTCACTGATATTTAAGGCTCTTACTCTGCAATTTTTTGTTTTTCTTCTCACTAAATCTTTCTCTTCATCTATTCTCCATTAACTTGTCTTCAAGTTCTCCAATTTTTCTTCTTCCACATTCCAACTCTACCTTTCTTTGCACATCAAAACCCCTTCAAAATTCATTCTCACAATTTTCTTCTCTTTTATGTTCAAACAATAATAAATCAATAAACAGTTTTGAGCTCTTCCTATGTGCCAGGTTCCAGGCACATTCTAATCTTTGTTTCCTCTCTTGTTTTTTTATTCTTCTACCTTATTACAAAGAATCCAAAAGTAGAATTGGAGCCTAGAGATAGATTCCCTTCATCTTTTGCTCAATTTCTCTGAATCTTTTAGCTCCCAGTTCAATCACTATTCTCCTTTTCAAGTTTATCCCTCCCATTACTTTCATGATTTCCTTCTCCTTCTACAGCATTAGTACCATTCTCTTTATGCTCACTTCTTAATTTTTCCCATGAAATCTAAATGTAATCTATGAAGCAATCTAGATAGAAAATAAATGAGGCCTATAACAAAGTAGAAGAAGAGTGAGCAAGTACTACACTAAAATTGGGAAATTGTTTTATGCCTAAATGAAAGCAAAAACATTAACAGGCTCACACCACACAAACATGCGCACACACATACACCACAAACACACACACACAATGTTTCTTTAAGACTAATGTACTTGTTTTTATTTTTATTTTCTGCTCTTTAGCATTTATGGACTAAGGACTTCAGTAATCTCACACTGCTCCCACTTGCAAAAGGCCATGTTTCAAATTTAATAATCTCCTAGTGGTGCATTATAACTGTGACTCATGGATGACGGATGTTTCAGAGGAATCAAAATTGTGAATAACCCAAAGTTTAATGGAGAGATATGTGGCAATTTTGATAATGATGATGATGATGAAGACGATGATGCTAGTTAGCAAATATATTTATTTAAATTTATGATGTAAAAATGATGTAAAGGTCTTTACAAGTTAAATACATATGTTTAGGATATATCCTATTACCAAAAACAACTTATGCATGAGAAATAATATAAACAATTAAGTATATTCATTACAATTTGTTCATGAATGTAGAGAAAGTGATCAGAAATATAATTGACTTTTGAACTAGGTTAGCCACGGAATATTAAAAGATTCAAAAGAAAGGCATTGGAATAATTTTCTATATAATATTTATGGGAAGATATGAATAGAGAATCATGAAGATTAGAATGGTTGCTCTTGAACCCATGAAGATGGCACTCCTGTTGATAAGAGCACAGAGCTATTGAGATAGACTTTGGCCCATCTCATTTAATCACTTTTTTTATTTGTGTTGTTTTTTTGTTTTTAATGTCTCCTACTACTATTAGTGTTTTCCCTCTCAAGTTTCTTCCATTTTACCCTATTTGTGTCTTCTGTGTACATAGGAGTTTGGTTTGGTTTTCTTGTGACCTGTTGTCTTTCCTATTAGAATGTGAACTTTTTCATATCTAAGAAGTGTGTGTGTGCATGTGTGTGGGTGTGTGTGCATGCATTTGTATCCGCATTGCTTAGTTAATGCCTTACGTGGCACAAACTAAGCATTTAATAAATTATTATTGCCTTCCTGACTTTTTAATCTTTTAGTGTTGATTTCATATGATGTAAAGAACACTGGATTTGGTATCAGAAGAATTGTGTTTGAATTCTACCTATGATATTTATTGCCAAAGTAAGTTTTGTTTAGGCCATTGAACTTGGCTCATATTTCCTTATTTGTAAGGGAGATATGAGTGAACCAGGGTTACTAAAACATTTGTATCTCTATATCATACAATTAGAAGCTATTGGTCAGGAATATTTATTCCTTTTTAAAGTGAGGAAGAAATTATAATACACTCTCTATATCTGCAGGTATATTCTAACCTCTTTTGTCTATGTCAATAAGCATTTGAGTAAATACCCTCAGTGGAATGATTAAATTAATTTTCTGTAGGTAAAATGAGATTTTTGACAGAATGAACAAGATACATATTTTTGAAAAAAAAATTTTCTGAATTCAAAAGCAGGAAAAAATAAATATTTCTATATAAACAGTAGAATGCCAAAAGAAGATCATATATGAAATCATGAGCCTTCATTTCATAACATTTGCCTTTTCAAAAAGTGTATTTTTTTCTTCAGAATTGCCGTGCTTTTCTGCACTTCCTTTGGAACTTCCTTTTATTCTCTTAGGTGCATATGGAAAAAAGAAAACGTTCAATTTTAATTTTTTTTCCACACTGAAATGTTGATGACACAATATTGAATCATCTAACAGTATAGTATCATATAAACAAGTCATTATACACAGATATTCCACCAATGTGTGCTGGACTTCACAACAATGCAGAAATTAAAAAATAAAATAAGAGGTTAAGGAAAGTAGATTTCCAGGAGGGGGGTTCAATAAGTATATTTTAAAGGGGGCAGTAGGCCAAATAAGTATAAGGGTGTCTGATTCAAAGAAGTCACCACTTGCCAGCGCTCATCCATTCAGCTATTCAGATGCCTCAACATCTGAACCCAAATCTTACTAGCTCCTATACACACACACACACACACACACACACACACACACACACACACACGCATTACTGTAGAAGGTATTGGAGCAAGCAACAAAAACTGAGTAGAAATGAATTAAATTTTTAGTATTTGCCTGTAAATCATAGAGAAATGCTCAAAGATTCTTCTATTGTTATTCACAATGGTTCTTTAATAGTGCTGATATATTCCCCTGTGGCCTGCTCTATATTTTCTCATTTTAAAATATAACCTTTAACTATCTGAACCTACTTAGGGCACTAACCTGCATTACCACTGAAAATTAATAGCAGTAGAAATAGGGTTACGTACCCAGATATAACCCACCACTCTCAGAACCTGACCCTAGTAGCCAAGAGTACTACAATTAAATGCCATTGTTCTGCCTTCTATTTCCTCTAAGCATGTCCATGACATGATGAATTTTGTACCCAAAAGAAAAGGAGCCTTAGTAATAAAGGGTGAAAGCAACTTTCGTTTAAATATGATTTAATTGCAGAGGAAAAGTGGAATTGGAATGCTTTCAGGTTTTAAGCTGTTCTTCCGTTTAATATTTATTATTGTTTCCTCATGAGGTTCTTATTGATTTCAATTTTAGTTTAGCATTCATTGATTCTCTGAATGCTATACAGATGGAAGGAACCTTAAAAGTGATCTATTCCAAACTCCTTATTTTACAGACAAAATAAACAAACAAACAAAATTGGTCAAATGGCTACTGCAAAGACACAGAGAAGTTCATAGAAAAAGCACTGGTTTTGTGTTTATATGTGATCATTGGAAAGTCACTTTAACTCTCACCTTTACAAAATGGATATTTGTAGAAATCATCTTCCTGGTCTAAATCTTTAGACCTTAAGAAGTTGAGCTAGAACTGAAATCTAAGTAGTCTGATTCCAAGGCCAATAGTGTTTTCAAAGCTCCAGACTAGGAAGAATGTATCATAAGCACCTACTACATGCGAAGCACTTTGATAAGAAATAACATAAGAAATAAGAAAACAAATAGAAATGTAGGACATGCCCTTCTCTTTAGGAGCTCATATTCAAATGAAGGAGATAACACAAGGAAGATTTCATCTATAAATCAAACAGAAACATTCCATGGTACTTAGGAAGAAATGGCAATGAGTGTAATGCCTCTTCTTTATTGTCATTACATTCGTAAAATAATTCCAGTGACTATATTGAAACATTTAGCATTTCTCTTGGGTCCAGGGACCTGGGCTCTCAACCCCAATTTCTGAGGGGAGATGGTTATAAAGGTAGTGGCAGTAGTTTGATTTAACTGATACATTCCATTTCTTTTCTCTAGAATGTACCACCACTTTAGCAAGAGTGGGATCAACTGTGAATTCTCACGAATTCCAACGTTTGCTTTTCTTCCTCCTTCCCTCTCTTTCTTCTTCCCTTCCCCCTTTCCTTCACTTTTCCCTTCACTTCTTCCTCCCTCAGTTCCTCCTTCTTTCCATTCCTGCCTCTCTTGTTTCATCTCTCCCTCCTTTCCTTCCTTCCTTTTATTCTTTCCAAAAGTCATTTTTATACTAGAAATATTCATATTTCTCTAATGTAACAAAAACAGAGAAAGAGAAATGATAATAACCCCTCTAACAAGGTTATACCCTGATGCCTCCCTATACCTTAGGTAGGTCTTCATGCTAAGATGATAAGGCCCCTATTTAATACCAAACTCTCTTTAGGGCATTTATAAATAGGAGAAAAGAGTTTTAAGTAAAATGTCTCCCTGGAGCAAAAACTGCTGATGAACAGTTATTATTCTCCATACTGCACCTCATGACAGAGAGGCCAACTAATGAAGATTTAAAAGACCTAGACATGATTCAGCCAGAGAGAGGAAATGGGAACAATGAAAATAGAGGGAGAGCAGCTGGTATGGGTGACACCAACAATAAAAGAGTCTACACCTTCAGTTGCAAAGTGGATCTTGGTCATTTAGGCTCTTTAATGTTAAGCCATAGGGTCATGTGTCAGAAGGAGGGAAGGAAGCACTAACAGTCTGATCTGTATGAACCAAAGGAATAATGTTCTAATTATGCATCTTTCATAGCTACCTAGGTCATAGAAGCATGCACTGCATGGCTCTAACTGAGTACTGTTGAAGCAGAGCAAACAGGTTTTATTAGGAGCAAAATCTTTAAGCTAGAGTCACCTGCAGAACTGAGAAAGCCTAAAGGAAATAAAATAGATTAGATACTTATGCATATGTTGAAATAAACTTTTGGTGACACCACTGTTTGACCTAAAATATTAGTTATAGAAGGCATTGTCTTGTATATCTGGATCACAGTGAATCCTTAGTGAAAAACAGATGTTGTAAAAGACTTTATTAATTTTTTTTCACTAAATGAGAATTATGAATCAACTGACCAAAATCAGTGAAATGTTTGGGATGCTCCCTCCTTTCTATTATTTATTAGTCTCTTTGGTTTTAGAACATAATAAGTCATTTATATAGCATTTTACATACAATAACTCATTTTAGCATTATAACAGTCCTGTGAGCAAGAGGCTATTGATATTATTAGGCCCATCCACAGATGAGAAAACTGAGGCTTAAAGAGGTTTAATGGTCTCTTTATAGTCACGTTGATTAAGTGTCAGAGATGGGATCTGAATCCAATTCTCCTTGAATCCAATTTTATTACCCAATCTAAACCAACATGCTACCTGACAGCCAGACAAAAGAAAGATCATTTAGAACTCTAACCACATGAGAGCATTAATTGTATCATAAAGTACTCACTTAAATATATAGCTCAGTTTGTGTGACCTTGAGTGTGCATGTTTATCTATATACTGAATCTTTATATATCCTTCTCCCTTCAGTGCTTAATTGCTCACACTTAATATCTCCTTCTTTAGAATTCTCCTTCTTTCCTTTATCCATAGCAGCCCTGTAGCATACTCTTAAATTTTTTAGGATAGGTTCCCTTTCAGATAACCACCCCAGATTCAATGGAATCTCTGGGGCCATGCACCCGTGAACTTAGCACAAGCTCCACAAATGGTTTTGACTCTAATAGTCAGCCAAACACCATGATTAGCTTAAAGCAAAGACACATACTGAAATGACATATGACAGCATTTGGAAATCTCCCCCATAAATTTGGCAGAATGGCATACAATATACTTTAGAAGAGTAACAAACAAAATTTTTCAATTGAGAAGCTTGTCTATAAGCATCATATGTATAGATTGAAGCACATATGAAAAGGGGCAGCTCATGCCTCTAACGCTACATGGTTGTAGGGTTTCTGATGACCTCAGTGGTTCCTACAATCCTTGTCTCTGTGTCTGTACTGGCCATTCTTCCATTGGACCTGACAAATACTACTCAAACGATGCTTCATATTTTTGGCAGTAGTTATCCATGCTTCCAACATTAATTTCAGATGATATCTTGTCCTAAGTTACTGATGTGCACTTTGGGAGAATTATTAGAACTCACATCCTAGGGCCACAATTATCTTGTCTCTGGGGATTTCCATTGTCCGAGCAAGATCCTTGGCTTCAGGCACTGGACCCTTGAGTCTTCTCTCTGACCCGACTAGATTACATAGTTGTTAGCTGCATTAGACTTCTGTTACAAGACAATGTAGAAACTGGGGATGAGAGTAGGATATTAAAAAAAATCCTTCCCCTATTTTACTACACTGTATTAGAAATTCTTCTAAAGTATATGAGAAAATGGTTCAAAATCAGCTATTTATGAGCAGATACTTCCCAAATGATCAGAGAGGGAGGGCTACTGAATTGTTTATTTCTCAGTAAGTAGTCACTCTCCTCCCAGTCCTGACTAGCAGACTCAACAAAAGGCTTTGTGGACCCTTCAGACCTTTTTGGATATTCTTCAGGTTGATGAGAACAGCTAAATGTTTTGAAGGGAAGGATGGTTTGAAATACTTGAATTCACATTTTATGGATTATCTTCCCCTAACTCGAATATTTTCTTCTTCTCCCATCCTTGTCTGCCTCCTCTCCTGAACTTGTAGCAGAGGGTCGGATGTTCTCCTCCACCTAATGGGATAAACATAGTCATATCCTTTACTTGTGATCTTAGCCACTTTGGGGAGCCCTCTGGAAGACAGCACTTCTCTGTTGCCGGTCAGTGACAGAGCCTCCCTCCCAGGAGGTTTCTATGGGCAGCAAGGTCACAAAATGAAATGTCAGAAGTGTCTTATCTACAGCCCCTTCCAGTGGTCAAGAAGAACAGACAGGAGGGCAGGATTTCTCTTGAATCTTAGCAAGTGAAAAATCTTTTTCCTTCTGCCCACCACAGTGGGGTAGGTGATGGGTGTCCAGTGTTAGTAGGAGCATTCTCTTCACCTACATCAGGGTGGAAATTTCTGGCCCTACCTACTATTTCCAAAAGTTTTCTCTGGATCACAAAGGAAGAACTATCTTTGCAGAATTCATCAGTGGGTACCAGGGAGACTGGAGAAGTTGCCACTGGACAAAATCCTTTATTTAGATGGCATTTGATTTGGTTCTGAGCAACATTTCTTAAACTTTGTGTTCAGCCTTTTGCAGCCTTGTGGTAAAACATTGTACCTGCTTTAGTATGTATTGTTCCTTTCCCACAATCCTGAACTTTGATTAACTTTAACAAACACCTTCTCTAGGTATATCAAGATCAACCAGGGATGAGAAAGTCAAAGCCATTTTCTGGGAATGTATCAAATCTGATCTGTTTTTCTCCCTGAATCCTCCTCTAGAAATTGTTATTGCCAGAAAGGAGTATTTAATTTCCTGTGCATTCTTAGAACACCATGGAAGAGTGATCTGAGCTTCTGGATGCCTGAGGTATACTGTCTTGGACATGCCTATATCCCTCTTTTATAATCTATCCCTTTGAGTACTATAACAACCAAATAAAATTCTAGCAATAAAATTGAAAAGGAGGAGTAAGAGGAAGAAGGAGGAAAATGAGTAGGAGGAAAAGAAGGGAAAAAGGGAAAAGAAGAAGGAGAAAGAGAAAGAGGAAGAGGAGGAGAAGAAGAATGAGAAAAAGGAGGGGGAGGAAGGGGGAGGAGGACGAGAAGAAGGAGAAGAATGAGGAGAAGGAGGAGAAGGAGGAGGAGGAAAAAGAAAAGGAGAAGGAGGAGGAGGAAGAGGAAAAGGAAAAGGAAAAGGAGGAGGAGGAGGAGACAATTCTCCCAACAGTTGGCTGCCATGGTAGTAGTATCATTAACAGTATTGGCTATTCAAAATTGAATTTATCAGCCAATCCTATTCACGCTTATCTGTCACTGGGTGGATAAAAGGCCACATCGGTAGGGCCATTGTCTTTGTCAGTATCACAGGATTTGATTTTCCCAACAAATCCTTTTGCTCATATGAAATTGTCACTCATTAGGGGTGGCTAGGTGGCGCAGTGAGTAGAGCGCCGGCCCTGGAGTCAGAAGGACCTGAGTTTGGATCCGGCCTCAGACACTTAACCCACACAAACAAAAACCTAGCCGTGTGACCTTGGGCAAGTTACTTAACCCCAATTGCCCTAAAAGGGCGGCTAGGGCAGTGAGTAAGAGCGCCGGCCTCGGAGTTGGGATGACCCGAGATCAAATCCGGCCTCAGAAAATGAGCACCCACACATAAATAATGACTAGCTGTGTAACCTTGAGCAAGTTACTTAACCCCAATTGCTTATATAAAAAAAAAAAAAAAGAAATTGTCACTCATTGACTAAAAGGGGCAGGTACTTAAAATCTTTAAATTTGACTGCTTAGAGTCTGTGAAGTTAATGCCTAACATCTCACTGTTTAATTACATCACATAACTGAGGGAGGGGGTTTATTTGATCATTTCCTGTAGCACTTAATATCATGTTAAAATAGATACACACAATGTATCTTCTTTATAGAGCTTCCTGTTCTTAAAGTTCTAAATCTGAGCAGATGTTCAATATTTACTTTGTATTTTAAAAGTTGGCTAAAGAGTGAAGCATATAGCCACCAGGAGACACATTTGTATTTAGGATATGCCACTGGGCCTTTCCTCTAGTTGTTTTCTAGAATCCTTGCTAATATATGTCAAGCTATTAAGTTTTATTCTGCTTTCCCAGCTCACTCTCCACTACCACCCAAATAAAATTATATATTAATTTTAAAACAAGAGGCTAATCTCCAAGCATTCTCACCATCAAATCAAAATTTTTATTCCTACATATTTTAACTTTATACTGCCTTTAGAGGCTTGAGGTGGAGAAATTAATTAAATTTCATTAATAATCTACTAGAAACCTCACTTCAAATATCAATTTAAATAACCAAGTAGTAATTAACTATTAAGATTCTCATTAAATAATTTCAATACTTATATTTATTTAGTCCTCCTTTTTATACATCCAGGTTCTTTATCCATTTATTATTATCCACATAATTCTGTGATCATACTTGTTATTAATTTCATTAAGATAGAGAGGCATAATATTATATTGTCTACTGATCTTGATACAGAGCCCTGAACATATGCTTTCAAAGTCTTATCCCTGACACACAAAACCTGTGTGATATTGGCCAAAGTTATTCAGCCTCTCAATACTTTGGCTTACTATTCAAGGCTTGAAGTTGCAGAGAAGGTAATGACATGGTAGAAAAGCTATCCTCATCCAGAAGTTCCCTATATCAATGGAATCATAAGTTTTGTCCCTATATCTATTCAATGACATAAATTTGTCACAATTTATTTAGCCATTTCTCTATTGTTGAACATTTAAGATGTTTTATTTGTTTAAACAAATTTTTATGTGTGTCTCTGTAAGCACATGTATATAATATATGTATGCTATGAATTTTTTAGTTTTTTAGATCATTTTTAATATATGCTATTAAACAATAACAAGCAGAATAGCAGAATAGAGGTCTGTACCCAATGTTCGTTGGTCTGAGTAATGACTTTGATAATGTCAGTTGTGAGGGATTGTAGAAAATTATGGCAAAATTTGGTTGTCTGGCAAAATCCATCAGCATTAGACACCAGTTTCATGGTGGCATACTTGCATGGGTTCTGGGTAACAGACAGCACACTTGTGCTTTCCCATTCACCAGTGGAATGATGCAGGGCTCTGTGCTTACTCCCCAGTTTTTCACTATATTTTTAACAATGCTGTCAAATGCCTTCAATGAGGACAAAAATGGCATCAAGGTCAACTACATCACTGATGATAAATAATTTAATTTGAAAAGACTTCAAGTAAAGACTACACAGGGAGAGTTGTTACAAGATTTTTTATTCTCTGATGATTGTGCACTCAATATAGCTTCTGAGGTAAGATACAACAAAGTATGGATCTGTTCTCTGCTGCTTGTGCTAATTTTGGCCTAACAATTATCATCAAGACATATTTTCCACCAACCAGAATCATATCACAGTGTAGGCAGAATCATCAGTTACAGCAAATGGAGAAATTTTGAGCAATGAATAAGTTTACTTACCTTGGCAATATACTTTCCAGGGTTGTACACATGGATGATTAGGTTGATACATGCATTGCCAGAGTTAACTTTGTGTTTGGGAAGCTCCAAAGGAAAGTGTGGGAGATAAGCATTCCTTCCAAGCTAAAGATCTTCTGAATCATTGTACTGACCTCATTGTTCTATGCCTGTGAAACCTGGACAGTGTGCCAGCACCATGCCGGAAAACTGAATCACATCCATTTGAATTATCTTAGGAAGATTCTGAAGATCACCTGGCAAGGTATATTACCAGACACTTTCTCAAGCCAAACTGCCCAGCATTAAAACTCTACTGCAGAGAGCACAACTCTGATAGACTGGCCACATTTTTAGAATAGTAAATATTGTGTAGTTGTGTGGCTTGTCCTTCATTCTCAAAGAGGACAATGACATCACAAAGACAATGCCTTGACTTGGAAAAGAATTGGGTTTGAGTGAATGAAGGCTGTGCAAAGTCACCAGCCTCACTTTCTCCTCCAGAGCCATCTGGATCCATTGGCCAGATATAGATCAGGACAATTGGAGATGGTCTGAAATACAATGGGTGACCTTGACCTTTTTAAGTTAAGGTCTTTCAGAGTTCTCACTTTGACTGAGGCAACACCTATTCAGTGATTAGGCCTGTTTAAGAAGTGACTAAAATGATGACCCTTTTTAATGAAAAATAAAAATTTTAAAAAGTCAAACTGAGAGGGGAAGACCCTCAGGGTTTCTGGCTAAAAGAGAAACAATTATTATTTGCATTCACTCTGAGCTGTCAGGGCCCAAAATTAACCTTGGGGTGGTGCATGCTTAGGGACTTACTATTGTCCAATCAATGAGAGGCAAGGAATCTTCTTTAAGAAAGAAGTATAGTCAGTAAACTCCAGTATATCTAGGTAGTTTTCAGCCATCAAAATTTACCTTCCTTTGGGTAGAGAACCCTCAGGTAACAGCATCATATCCTATATAAGAAGAGAAGAGGACAGGACAGAGAGGAGAGAAGAGGGGAGGAGAAGAGATATATTCATTCTTTGTTTTTTCTAAAAGACGGTTTGATGGAAAATTCACACAAAGTAAGCATTCACATAGAGGTCATAAGAAATGATACAAGGGCACTTTCAAGGCCTGTCTGAAGAACTTTTGAATAGATTATATGACATAGGAGACACTGACAGAGGAATGACATAGGAGACACTGACAGAAGACTGCCCAGCATCACATGCCCGCAGCAACAAGTGCACCATGTTTTATAAGCAAAGCAGAATCGTATTGGTTCAAAAGAAATGTGAGAGACTCAAATTCAGAGACATCTCCACTCCAAATGTTCATATTGACTATTTGTACCTGACCTACAGGTAGAGCCTTCTGAGCTCATACTGGTCTGATCAGTTGCAGTCAGATGCATTGTAACTTGACTCCGATGTAATGAAACCATTTTGGTCCTCTTTGAGAATGAAGGATGACAATCTGCCAGGAATTATATGTTAAAGCTTATATTTTAGAAATCATTATTTTGTATAACTGAGAGACATTGAATGGGCAAGTCTAAAAAATTATGGTATGAGTTTCCTAAAAAGTGTTGAATGATATAACATGTGTGAGTAGGCTGCACCATTTGGCACCAAAATATTTCACAGGAAAAAGGGTGAAAGAATATCAACAGATGCATTCTGTTAAGTGGGAAAAGACATTGAGCAGATATTGTAGTAAAAATGTAGGATAATCTATGTGGAGTCAGAGAGTCTTGGTTTAAGTTCATTCTAACTCTGATTCTTGGTGTTTCTGTGATGATGGATGATTTTTTCTTAAATCTTCATGGATTTTAAAAAATGCTTCAGTGTCATCCATTAAAAACAAAAGTTTTGGGCTATTGATTTATTGAGATTCTATATCCCTTCCAATACTACATCTATAATGTATATCCAATTGGTCTATAGAGTGTCAAAAATCTGGAGAAAGTATACCAGTATATTGGATAGAGAACTTCTTATGAAGAATTTATGGAATGTTAAGCAAAAATCTCTCTCTCTCTCTCTCTCTCTCTCTCTCTCTCTCTCTCTCTCTCTCTCTCTCTCCCTCTCCCTGTATATATGTACATGTATACATACATACATATGTATACATACATACATACGTGTGTGTGTGTGTGTGTGTGTGAAAATGTGGCTGTTTTGGGATCTGTTTTATTGTAGAGGGTCCCCTGTCTATGAGATCATAGGATTATTGAAGTCAAAGTAAATGTCGCTCTGTAATTTTTAAACTACAATGTAAGGAATTCCAATTTCCCCAGATGAAAGATATGGCATAAGAGTAGCATCAAGTTGATACTGAAGATGGAAATTGTAAAAAAGAAAATTTTGGAACACTGGAATTTAAAAAATAATTAAACTATCATCTATATTATTAATCCATGTATCTCATTGGCATGTGCTAAAATATACCTTCATATACATATGTAACATGTAATATATATAACATGTAGCATATTATATGTTTTAAAATTTCTGTATTCATGACTGTAAATGTTTCTGAAAAATTCCCTTAGCTAAGTATCAATGCAGGGATTGCCATCTGTTCTCATAGCAGCAGTATCAAGGCAAAGTGCTACATTGTGGGCCATGTCCAAAAACCTGAACTGAAGTATACACAGCACATATGTTCATAAATGTGGCTTTGGAACTAGAAGCCAAGTACTGTTCACAACACCTTCAAATCAAATGTAAACCTGCTTTACTCAAGTTTGACACTTATGAAATAGAGTAGATGTTCAAAATCATAAGCAAAGACGAGGTTATGCAGGAGTCATATAAACAATATCCTACAGGACAATGGACTTTGCAAACTGGTCATATCTTTGACATATTAACACTTTGCCAGATGCATAGTAGGCACTTTATAAATGCTAGCTAGCTGACTGATTCTTTTGAAGACATAAACTGTAAGCATGTAAACAATGGAGGAGGCTTGTTGAGGCAACATCAAAAAAGATAAGAGGAATTGGGGCTACAGCAAATTCAATATATACCAGTAGTCAAACAAAGCAGACAAAATGCTGACTAGATATTGGATGTAAATAAGTGAGGGATAATGCTCAGAGTCAGGGAAATTAGAATCCCACTTCATTCTGTCCTGGTTAGATTTCATCTGGAGCCCTGTATTCACCTGGGTCTCTTATGTTTTAGTAAGGATTTTGGTAAGCTGAAGTACGTATGAAGGAGGGTCTACACTACAGACTACAAAGGATTAGTTGAAGAAACTAGTGATTAACCTATAAAAAGAAATGTATTCTGTTCATCACCCCTGTGTCTCATGTCTTAAGTGAATGAAAGAGAATAGTATACTTGCTAGAATGCCACCATAAAATATGGTGCCTGAACCACTTTTCCAGGTAACAGTAGCAATTAACTAGGAAGGGATGGGCTTTATCTGTACTTGCGAATTATTTTATAAGGCTTATTATTACTATTATTATTATTAAATCAATGTTCCCTGTCCCACAAAGTTATATTATTCATTTCTTCCATTGAGAAAGAGAAATATAAAGCTACTCTAAATTCGGTATTACTTTTAAATCAATATTACTAATCACAGCATTACATTTGAAAATGGTCATGTGAATATATGCAAGATATATTGCTTATTCAATCTACACACAATATTTTTGCTTGTTAAAATTTTGTATAACCATTTGTAATATAAAATACCATAGCTACTCTGGGATTTAAGCCCATAGGTTGAAAATCATTGGTTATGATTTTTTTAAATCACTGATGATAATAATAACATTAGCAATTTTACATTGCTTTTAAATTCCAAACATGCTTTGTTCACAACACCTCTGTAGGGTAGATGGTACAAGGGTTTAGTGTAGGACTCCTCTAGGACTCCAGTGCTATCACTGTCTCCAAGTACTTAATGGACTCTCAACCTGAAAATGGATTCTTCTTGACCTTTCAACTAGGAATAATTACTGAAAATTTCAGAGTAAGAGATTTAAACTGGGTATAAGTGATATCTTCACTATTAGAGCTCTTTTGTAGTGGAATATATTTCTTTGGGATATAGTGGATTTAGTAATTTTACAAGAAGGTTTCAGGTATGAAACTTTCCAATAATCCCTGATGACATTTTTATTTTTCTTAGATTTTGAGACCATTGTAGAAAATGGAGCTTCATTGACTTCCCTTGATTATATAGTTAACTTAGAAGACATGCCTGCAATAATTCTGACTATCCAACTTTAGAAAGAATATAAGAAAAAAGTGTTTTTTTTACACTTGGTCAAGTGTTTCTTCCATTGAGCTTTTCAAAGTCTGATCAAGGTTAGAGTTTCAGCTTTGTGTCTCAGTTCATAGAAGCTTGAACATACAGTAACTGTAACCCCATTATGTCTCATTAAAGAGAATGGCATTGAAATTGGTTCTGGTTTAAGCATATGGGTTCAACTTAAACATAAGGCAAACAACTTTTTCTAGGATCCTATGGACTATAAATAATACTAAAGAAGACCTCTAGCATCGCTGTTTTGAAGTAGACCTGCTTTCCCCCACAAAGCCATCAAAGAAGCATCTTCACCTACATTATGGCTAGTTTCTGCCAATCAGAAACAATCAAGGAGGGTAGAGACCTTTCTCTTTATCAGCTTTCATCCCTTCAGAACACTAATCATTTTTCAGTGTATTCTCTTGGAAAAAAAAATATAATGGAAAATATTTTAGTGACAGGCAAGTCAAAGCTTAACTACATTGATTCTTGAACATCAGAAATAGTTTATCACAAGGTATATATGCAACTTGGACAAACCTGTCAGTGCTCATGCTTTGTTGGTGTTGTCTTCAAGTAGCCAATATCACTTTCATATCTTTATGTTTCAGAGCAGAATAGCAGTGCAAGAATATTTCATGTAGGTCACAACAGTCAGATAAGCTAACATGATAAAACTGGAAAATGATAAATGCTGGAGAAGCTGTGGGAAAATTGGAATAGTAATGCATTGTTGGTGGAGTTGTGAACTGATCCAACCATTTTGGAGAGCAATTTGGAACTATGCCCAAAGGGACCCTTTGATCCAGCAATATCACTTCTTGGGCTATATCCCAAAGAGTTCATACAAATGGGAAAAAGACATATATGTACAAAAATATTTATAGCAGCTCTTTTTATTGTGGCAAAGAACTGGAAATAGAGGGGATGCCCACCAGTTGGGGAATGGCTGAACAACTTCTGGCATATGAATATAATGGAATGATATTGTGCTATAAGAAATGATGAGCAGGAAGACCTGGAAAGAATTATATGAATTGAAGCTGAGTGAGGGGAGTAGAACCAGGAGGACCTCATACATAGTTACAATCACATTGTACAATGACTAACTTTGATAAACTTAATCCTTCTCATCAATGCAAGCTTCTAAGACAACTCCAAAAATCTCATAATGGAAAATGTTATCTATATCCAAAGAAAGAACTATGGAGTCTGAACGCAGTTTGAAGCATATTATTTCCTGTCTCTCTTCTTTGTTTTGCTTTGTTTCTTCTTTTTGTTGTTCATTCCATTGGTTATAATTCTTCCTTTCAACATGACTAATGTAAACATATGTTTAATATGAATGTATATGTAGAGCCTATATAAGATTGTGTGCCGTCTTGAAAAAGGGGAAGATGGAGGTACGGGGAGAACATTTGGAAATCAAAAGTTTGTGGAATTGAATGTTATAAACTAAAAATAAATGGATTCACTTTAAAAAAGAGTAGGGATAAAAAGTATAACAAAGGGGAAAAGAAAGTGTCTCTAAATTCATGACATTCCCATTCACTCTGCTGTTGGTTCATTGGGGCCAAGGCTGTAGTGCAAAGCTTAAATGTCTGAGATTAAAACTTCTAATCTAATTGTTCTTCATATTTCACCTTGAATGAGAAAATCAACTTTTCATATAGGAATATCTGATAGAAATAAATTAACGTCATTCTCTCTGACATTATGCTTATGTTTTCAATTTTAACGGAAAAGTTTGAAAACAGAGAAATAAATTATGTTGTTGCCTCACGCTAGTGTGAAAGCTCCTCTGACACTGTAAAAATAACAACAGAATTAAGTTACTTAAATAATTTGTGGTGTTTGAAGAAAGCTCATTAGCACCTTGTAAATTTTCACATCGTCTGTGTTATAACTTCATTTCCAGAAAAGCTATCATTGCACGAAAAACATATCCCTTGTGCAATTAAAAACAGAAAGATTCAGGGGGTGTTTTTGAATAGCAGACTCAACATAATAAAGGATAAATTCCCAACTTGTTATGTGGGCCTGAAGTGTCCGTGGGAGCTGTCTGAATGGTTTCTTCATCTTTATCAGACTAACTGTACTAGAGAGCTAATGAAAAGAATAAGAGGTCTATTTCTTCATGAGGTTTGTATTATTACTTAGCCAGTGTATGATTCATTTTTCTGTCCATATTAATTTAGAATTGTGCCCATGTCTCCATGATAAACATTTAGTTTCCATAAATTTCCTAATGGAGCTACAGTACAATATGTGCTTAACAAAAGTTGAGTTAAGGACAGTTTCCACGTAGAGAAAATCATCATTCAAACCCAAAGCCAAACTTTATTTTCCCATAGACACACAATAACATTAATATATCCAGAATCTTTCTAGAGATAAATATAATCTCTTGTAGTAGTACATTATAAGGTTTTAGTGGTTCAATGCATTACTTTCCTTAGAGGTATTTGCACTTTCCAACTGGGAACCCTGAAGAATTACCATAGAGGAATAAAGGCCTTATAAGTTGAGTATTAAACACTGTGGGAATTTTGTGGAGTGAATGATTGGAGTGTTTCTCGAAAAGCTAAATAAAACTAGGCATTTGGGGTATTGTAATGAAAAAATGTGTTGTATTTGGAATCCAAGATCCTGAATTATCTTGTTCTGCTATGTGACATTTTAGAAATTATTTAAATTCTTTTGTCTTTATTTTGCTTTCTTGTCCCCCTAACCACTTCTATAAAATGAGAGAATTTAACTATATCAGTTAGATTTCTCAGCTCTAAAGTTATGATAACTCCATAATCCAAACTACCAGACCTAGATGTAGAATAGCCATAAATTTCCATATAAGGGAGTATTATTTAAAAATTTAATGTTTTTCATGGGGACTAGAAGTCTGGTCTCTGTGTCTATGGCATATTAGAATAAATCATATAGATAGTGATATAAAGACATACACATATGTAATTAGTATGATATACAGACATAGTTTTACACACACACACACACACACACACACACACACACCAATTGACCTAAGCCAAAGAGAGTTCCATAATATACATAGACACATATGTGTTTGTATCTATGCATATATACACACATCGATATACACACATATGCACACACACATATCCCTTGTGTCCATGGTAAATAACCAGATTCCAAATATATCATGAAGGGGCTATAATACAATATGTGTCCAAAAAACTCGAATAAGGGAAGTTTCCACCCAGACAAATTTAGCTAGGCCAATTGATTCATTTTAATCCTCTCAGAACAGTGAAAATGCTGCTTCTCCAAACTGTGTAGACTTTAAAGTATTACTTTTTGCTTTTTTAAATTTTTTTTTGGAGGGGGGAGTGTAGGGCAATTGAGGTTGTGACTTGCCCAAGGTCACATGGCTAGTAAGTTAAAGTATTTCTTAGGAAGATTAGGTAAGAATCTAGGGAATAAGAATCTACAGAGAAAGTCAGCTGATAAGTGATCCAAGTGATTAAAATGACAAACTAGATGGCAGAGTTAGGATACAAATAGATCTTAATATACTAAAAGATTGTGATGTGTCTAATAAGATGAAATCCATTAGGGATCAATGAGTCTTAATCTTGGGCTGTAGTCAGCTTTGCAAGTAAAGAATGGAGAGAGGTGTGGTCAGATATCAAGCATGTGGTCTGACAAAGACCTGGATTCTTTACTGGACAGCAAGCACAATGTGAGTTAGGGGTGTGGTGTGCCATTCCCTCTTCTCCACAATAAACAAAGAAAAACTATTAAACTATATGTAACTTCCAGATATACAGAAATCAGAATCTCTCTGTACATCAGTCTTTCCTCCTAGATCATCAGACTCCATGTATTTTCATAGGCCATCCCCTAGGCAAGGTATACTCGATTTCCTTCATCTCCACCTCTTGGTTGCCCTAACTTCCTTTAAGATTCAGCTAAAATCTCTTTTCCAGCCCTCCCCCATTGCCATCTCTTGAAAATTATCTTTAGTTACAATGTACGTATTCTTCCTTGCTTTTTGCCCCATTATAATTTTGATTTCTTAAGGGCATGGATGTTGTTTGTATTTTTTTGTTTGTTTGTTTTCTTAAGACATCATCTGGCTCACAGTAAGCACTTGATAAATCCTAATAAATAGATTGCATTTAAATCTTCGTGCTCAGTTCCTGGGGAAGCAATTTAGAAATGGAAATGATTTGGTGTGCACTATACAAGGGCAGCAGTCTATGTGGTGGAGAGGCCTGAGTTGCTGGCATATGGCAATCATTTGAAGGAATGGGAGGGTAGACAGATTGGAAAATGAATGAATGACTTAAGCATTTACTTCAAGGCAGTCACAGTGCTAAGTTTTAGGAGTACAAGTTCAAACAAGCAAGAAAATTATCTCTTTCAAGGGGCTTACAATCAACTGGGGGACAAAAACTATAAAGGGGAGGCAGAAATGGTGACAGGAGAGTTAAATACTCAACAGCATGTTTTATAAGTGGCTGCGAACTGACATGAAAATCTCATTCTGGCAAGACTAAGAGGTACATATTCTAAATTTGCATCTCAATATTTAATTTTTATTATGAAGGGGGGGACAATGAAGTGAAGAAAGCATAGCTTGCACAAATGGATGGAAAGTGCTATTTAAAAGAAGTGAGATGTTTACCCACATCAGAGATTAGGGGAGTACAATTGTTTTTAATCTATCTGAAAACTTGTTAAATGGGAGAAGGAATGGAATTATACTCTATGACTTCAGAGGGGAAAAAACTAGAAATGATAAGTGAATTTTGCCGAGGCAAATTTAGAATGGATATAAGGAGGAAAACAAAGTTAAGCAAATCAAAGCTTCCAAATAATTAGAATTATCCTAGAATTGAAATGGATACCTTAGGAGGTGTTTAGATTGTTTTAATTTGCTGTTTGTAGGGAGATGACCCCTAGATGAGTGATGATAAAGCCTCCACTTCCAAAATTTCCTGATCTGATATTTTTCCTATAACTTCTTTCAAAAAGTAATTATTCACTATAGGGGTAGAAGCAAGATGTTAGAGTAGAGGAAGTAGCCAAGCTTTCCTAACATTCCACTCCATACAATTTTGGCATAATACCTCAAATCAAATTCTATAACAGCAGAGTTCACAGAAGGTCAAGTTGAGGCATTTTGGGGGGGAGGTCAGAAGAAGATGTCTGTGACACTGAGATTATGACTGACCCAGAACCTACAAGGTTACAACACCAGTTATGGGTCTTGGAGGCAGTAAAAGCTGCAACAGCAGCAGCTTTGGGAGCTCCTGTAATGCGATGGTAAGAGGATCAGGTAACTTGATAGAGATTATAGGGGACCTGGCCACTGGGCTCAGGATAGGCACTGTTGGGCAGCTCCATTGCCTAGGCTCACTTATGGGTCATAGTTACAGGGCAGAGAGGAATACTTGCTGTCCCAGGGAAATGAAAGTCCTAAGGAGAACAAGCACTACTGTTCTCAATGGAGCAGGAACTCTGAGGATCCTTTCCATCTCAAGGGATAAGGGAACCTAAGGAACAATACTGCTTCTGGTCACAAAAGAACTGTGACTAGAATTCTTCCTGGAGCACATTACCTTGGAAAAAAACTGAAAATTTCCAATCCCAGAACTGGCTCTTAATACAGCAGTGCCAAAAAGTCTGAAGCTTGGACCCACCCCAACGCCAGGAACCAAGCCCAACTTTAAAATGAAATATAAAGTCAAAAAATCGGTTGGAAAAATGAGCAAACAACATAAAAATAAATTAACCATAGAAAATTACTATAGTGACAGGCAAATTTGAGACAGAAACTAAGAAGAATACATTAAAATATCTATATATAAAGATTCAAAGAAAAAAAATGAATTTGACAGTAGACAAATGAAACCCCCTGAAAGACCTTAAAATTCTTTTTTAAAAATAAAATTAAAGTGGTAGAAGAAAAACTTTGAAAATAAATGAGAATGATTCAAGAAAATTATAAAAAGACTATTAATGACTTGGGTAAAGGAGGCACAAAAATACAGAGGAAAATAATACCTGAAAATGAACACAATACACAAAAAACAACAGAATTAGATGGAAATAGAAAAGGAGATACAAAAACTCACGAAAGAAAGTAATTTCTTTAAAAAAAGAGAATTGGGCAAGTGGAAGGTAATGACTTCATGTGACATCAAGAAAAACTAAAAATAAGTCACTATAATGAGAAAAAAAAGTAAATGAAAGTGAAAACAGAAAGGAAGAAAATATGAATGAAATAAGAAACAAAGTCTGGAAAATAGGTTGAACAAAGATAATTTGAGAAATATTGGACAGCATAAAAGTCACAATAAAAGAAAAGAACCTAGACATTCTATTTCAATAAAAGGGAAACTTTCTCAATATGCTAGTACTAGAGTATAAAATAGAAATAGAGAGAATCCATTGATCACCAATTAAAAGACAATCCAAAATGAAAACTCCCAGGGTTTTATCCAAATTTATATTCTAAATTACTGAGCTCACAGGTAAAAGGAAAATGCTTCCATCAGCTAGAAAGATATTGGTAAAATATCATGGAACCACAGTTTTATAAATGCAAGATTTATAAGATACTACCTTGAATGAATGAAAGGCTTGGAATATGATATTCTGGAAGGCAAAGGAGATAAGACTACAACCAAGAATAATCTACACACATACACACACACACACACACACACACACACACACACACACAGACACACGAAAGAAAAGAAAAGGAAAGGAGAGAAAAGAAAAGAAGAGAAAAAAAATACCTGAGAATAAACTTACAGGGGAAAATAACAGAACTAGAAAACTTTTAATCATTCCTGATTTGAAAAAAAATAGTTCTAAAAAGAGAATTATTTTTTTAATTTTTTATTAAACAAATGCTTTATTAATTTATGTTTTACATCATTCATTTCTGCCAGATTTTGAGTTACAGTTTTTTCCCCCATTTTTCCCCTACCCACCATCCCAGAATAGCAGTCCCACAAGATATCACTTCCTCCAATCTGCTCTCTCCCATATTTTCTCCCATACCCCCTTCGACTTTTCCATTAGAGGAAGGTGAATCTCTGTGCCCCAATGCCTGCACATCTTATCTCCCCACTACAAGCAAAAGAGTATTAATAATAGTATTTATATATATTTGAAACATTTAATTTTAAGACCTCGAATTTCAGATCCAATCCCTTCCTCCCTTGCCATCCATTCCCTCTGGGAAGATAAGTAATTCAGTATGTGTTGTACATGTCTAGCTATGCAAAACATTACCATGGTAGATAAATTATACAAGGCTGCTTATAATTCCCTCCCACCCATCACACCCCCCACCTGATCCATTCCCTACATGATACTGTCCCTCTTCTATAGTGGGTACTTCCAACCTCCCCTCCCCCCCCAAGAATGCCCTCCCATCCATCATCCCTCCTCTCATCCCCCTTCCTCCTATTCTGCTGAAGGTTGAGATATCCCATTTATTATGTATGTCATTCTCTCCCTGAACCAAATTCAGTGAGAATGTGGTTTTGCCTTTTTGCCTTCCTATTCTTTCCCTCCTCTGCAGCCACTTCCCCTTGCTTCTTCTACTTGAGATAGTTTACCCTACCCTGCCTCTCCCCATCTCTCCTCTTGCCACTTTCCTCTATCACCTCATAATTTCACCCCTTAAGTATCATCCCTTCCCAACAAATTCAACCTATGCCCTCTATCCATGTATAACTGTAAATATATATACACACATTCACATATGTATTCAAATGACCATACACCCTTCTTCCATTATTTTCATACTGAGAGGGGTTTCATCAGTCACAGTTATTGTTTTTCCATATAGGAATGTAAATAGGTCAACTTTGATAAGTTCCTTTTGATTTCTTTTCCCTGATTACCTTCTCAGGCATCTCTTGCTTCTTGTGTCTGGATGTCAAATTTTCTATTCAACTCTGGTTTTTTCCTCAAGAATGCCCGAAAGTCCTCTATTCCACTGAATGACCATATTTTCCCCTGAAACAAAATACTCAGTTTTGCAGGGTAGGTGACCCTTGGGTTCATTCCCAGCTCTTTTTCCCTCTGGAATATTGTATTCCATGCCCTTTGATCCCTCAGTGTAGAAGCTGCCAGGTCCTGGGCTATTCTGATTGGGTTTCCACAATATTGAAATTGTTTCTTCCTGGCTGCTTGTAGTATTTTCTCCTTGACCTGGGGATTCTGGAACCTGGCTATAATATTACTGGGAATTTTCTTTTTGGGATCTTTTTCAGGAGGTGATTGGTGGATTCTTTCAACCTCTATTTTGCCCTCTGGGTCTAAAACATCAGGGCAATTTTCCTTGAGAATTTCTTGAAGGATGATTTCTAGGTTCTTTATTTGATCATGGCTTTCAGGTAGTACAATAATTTTTAAATTGTCTCTCCTGGATCTATTTTCCAGGTCCAGTGGTTTTTCCCATGAGATATTTCACATTGCCTTCTAATCTTTCGTTTGTTTGGATCTGCTTAATAGCATCTTGATTTCTCATAAAGTCATTAGCTTCCATATGCTCCAGTCTAAGTCTGAAGGAATGAATCTCCTCAGTGAGCTTTTGAGATTCTTTTTCCATCTGGCAAATTCAGCTTTTTAAGGCATTCTTCTCCTCATTGCCCTTTTGGACCTCTTTTGCCATTTGAGTTAGTCTATTTTTAAGGTGTTGTTTTCCTCAGTCAGGCTGTTCACCCTCATTTCATACTTTTCCTGCATCCTTCTCATTTCTCTTTCCAATTTTTCCTCCACTTCTCTTATTTGATTTTTAAAGTCCTTCTTAAGGTACTCTATGGCCTGTAACCCACTCATATTTTCCTTTGGGTCTTTTGAAGCAGGATTTCTGACCCCACAGTCCTCCTCCTGTTCTATGCTTTGATCCTCTTTGCCCCCCAAATAGGAGTCTAATGTTGCATTTTTCTGTTTAATTTGTTTCTTTTGCCTTGGCATGTTGCCACTTAATTACTTGACTTTTGGGCTTGTTGCCACAGTATGACTCTTCCACCAGACAGGGGAGCTTCTTTCCTGAATGTGTGGGGGGACAACTTCCATTTCTGGCAAGCTGCATATACACCCCACGACCTTGACCCCAGACCACAATCCAGATCCAGGAGGTTAAAGCAAGAGCGATTACCCCCCAAGACTGATTGCTGGATCTCCCTACAGTTCGCAGGCCAGGAGCTGGAGCTGCCATTGAAAACTACAAAATGGCGTGTCTCCTCAGCGGCTTCTAGCACCCAGGGGAGGAAGCCGACGTGTTCCCCAAATACTGGTCCCATAGTCCATAGTGCACTAACCTCTCACTTTGTCCTAAGCATGTCTGTGTTGATAAGTCTGGAATCACCATGGTTGCTGGTGTTCTGGGGTCCCTCCAGCAGGCTGCTGCCCTGGCTGCCCTGGGGCTAAAACTGCAGCTCAGGTGGACCTGGGCTCAGCTCTCCACGCTGCACTCCCAGAGCACTGTGCTGGTCCTTCTTGCTAGGCTGCTGGGCTGTCCTCAGTGGGAAGTTAGCTTTTTTGTGTCATTCTGTGGGTGCTGGGGCTCCAGAAGTTGTTCAGAGTCCCCTTTTACATAGTTTGGAGGTGATCTGTGGGGAGAGCACCTTGGATGTGCTGTTTCTACTCTGCCAAGAGAATTATTTTTCAAAAAGAAGAATCAAGAGGAGCATAAGAATGTACATATGAAATCAAAATTAGAATGAATACAATAAACTATTTATGTTTGTTGATGACAAGATCATCCATGTAACTCCTAAGAACTTTATCATTATTAAAGAAGTTAGAAGGTTTCTATGTAAACAGAGGGCACAGGAGTGAGTCATTTATATTAGAAGGTTTTCTTTTTTTAAAATGCGTGGGTGAGAATTAGTGATGCACTGATAGAGGGATGAAGGGGAAGGAAGAATCATGGAAATAGCTTTACATAAAAGAGGCATACAAGAAAGAGCTTTCATAGTAAAGAGGAAAATAGTGAAGGTGTAGGCAATACAATCTGAATTGATTCAAAGAGAGGAGAATGTGTGTGTGTGTGTGTGTGTGTGTGTGTATGTGTGTGTGTATGTGTGTGTGTCCCCATCTGTCTGTGTATGTGTGTCTGTGTCTATATGTATGTACACACAGAAATACACATGTTCAATTCCATGTAGAAATATATGTTATTCATCAGTGATATAGGAGGGAAAGGAATAAGAGAAAGGGAGCATACTCTGAATGTGAATGTAATGAATTTACCCCTAAAACATGAATGAATATCAATACTCTGATTAAATAGAAATTGAAATAATCCATTGATCATTTTTGAAGGGACACTAAAATAAACACTCCCAGAAATATCATAGCTAAATTTTAGAAGGTCCAGGAGAAAGTATTACAAGTAGCTAGAAAGAAGCAATTCAAACAGCATGATGCCATGTAATGCCATGCAGGAGCAGCTTTCCAGAAGAATGCTACTGTGAACAGCCTTTAAGATTCTGATTACACAGTATGGTGAACACTCTATTTCATAACAAACCAAAGCAAAACATTCACAGAAAATCAAGGCACAGCGTTCACAATATTACAACTTATCACAGAAAATCACAATATAGTATTCGCAACAGGTTATCATTAAAATGGTCACAGTTTTCATGCAGTGGTCACGATATTTAGAACAAAGAACAATCACCTCAAAGTACAATAACTAAAGTCTTCCACTCATGGGGCACACTTAAGTTAACTCAATCAGTCACTTATTCAGCAATCAATTACTAAGTATCATTAATTACTAAGACACAAACCCTCCACCCCTAGGTCACTAGTAAACTACAATTTCATCAATATTCAGTATCCATGGAGAGGTCTTTTCATCTTGACTTGGGGCCCGCTCTCATATTCCCTGGATTCCCTTCCATGGTCCCAGATTCTACCTGGATTCACCAGATAGTTATTTGGGGTCAATGGCAGACAGCTTCCAGTTCCTTGTCTAGCTCTCTGGGTAGGTCCTGTTCCACACTGAAGTTCACAGGGTCCAGTCCATCTCAAATCTTTCACAATTTCTGCTTCCAGGAATTCAAGGTACAACCAAGCCACAAATAAAGTCTCAGCATCCCGGTCATGCTTCTGCAGTATTCTGCTTCCTCAGTCTTCTCCTGTGCTCCTGGGCTGCTGGGCTCCTCTGTCACCTGGGCTCCTGGCATCCTAGCTCTTGGGCTCTTGGACTCTTCTGCTTTTGGGCTGCTGGGCTCCTATTCAGAAGAAGCTCTACCACCACAAGTTCTCAGGAAATTCTGGCTCAGTTCTCCATTCTCTCTTCTGCAACTGCTCTGACACCAGATGCTGATCCCAAGAAATTCTGATTGTACGTCTCTGGGGATTTTCTTATATATACACAGCATTAGCTATTTCCTTTTTCAGCCAACCCCTTCCTGTTACATAAGCAACAGGAGACAGGAGTTCATACTTTCAGTTTCCCCAACAGAGGCTTGATCAATTACTAAGTACTAAGTACGAGCTACCTTTGCCAAAACAAAGGGATCTTCAATTTCAAATTACATTACCATTACATACCATAGTCACGATAACACAGTATTTAGGGGCTTCCATATTAAAAGAGTGCCAAGCTTGGAATATGATATTCCAGAACGAAAAGGAGCTAAAATACAAGCAAAAATAATTTACCCAATGAAATCTTTCAGGGAAAAAATGGAAATTTAGTGAAACATAGGAATTTTAAGCATCCCTGATGTAAAGACCAGAGCCAAATAGGAAATCTGACATTCAAATATAAGATTCAAGAGAAACATAAAAAGGGAAACATGAAGGAGAAATCAAAATGGATTGAATTAATTTAAAGTATTTACATTCCTATAAGGTAAGATGATAAATATAACTCTCAGAAATTTTATCATTATTAAGGCCATTATAAGGAGTCTACATAGAGAACATAAGTGTGAGTCAAGTAGTTAGGGATGTTATAAGAAAAAACTAAGGGTGAAAAAGTGTGATGCACTTGGAGGAGAAGTGAGAAGAATGTGAAAAAAAAAATTATCTCATATAGAAGAGGTTCATAAGCAAGAGCTTCTACAGTGGAAGGTAACATGAGGGGAGGTGGATGTCTGGAAATGATTGAACATCCATCTTATCAGAGTATGCTCAAAGAGAGAATAACATACAAAATTTACTGGATATAGAAATTTATCTTATTCAATGGAGAAATGGAAGGCAAAGGGAACAAGAGAAGGGTGATGATAAAAGGGATAGATGAAGGAAGTAATCAGAATCAAAACTGACTTGAGAAACCTCGTGAAAAGATAGAGGACAAATGGGAAAAATAGTTTGGAGATAAATACAGATAAATAGACAATAATTATAACAGTGGTATGGGATGAACTCATCCATAAAATGGAAACAGTGGGATCTAAGAGAAACCACAATCCAAAAAAATTGTTTAAAAGAAACAGATTTGAAACAAAAAGATACACACACACACACACACACACACACACACACACACAAATAAGGTGCTAGAGAAGAGCATCTACTAGGCTTCATCTGGCTCAAAAAAAATAAAAGCAGGGGTTGCAATAATGATTTCAGATGAAGAAAAAACAAATGACCTAATTAATAGAGATAGGTAAAATACATTTTGCTAAAAGTTACTGTAAACAACGAGGTAATGTAAACACTAAATATATATGCACCAAATGATTTAGCATCTGAATTGTTTTTGTTGTTGTTCCTTTAACATCTGAATTCTTAAAGATAAATGAGTTATAGGAGAAAATAAACAGTAAAACTTCATTACTTGAGGACCTACACTTTTCCCTCACAGAATTAAGTAAATCTAACCATGAAATAAATAAGAAATAAGTTAAGGAGATTAGTAGAGTTTTAGAAAATGTATTCATAATAGATCTCTGGAGAAAATTGAAGGGGAATCAAAAAGGGTATGTCATTTTCTCAAATGTGCATAGTATCTTCATAAAAACTGACCATTTATTAAGCCATATAAACTTCACAAACAAATGCATAAAATAAGAAATATTTTTCCTCTTTTTAGAACATAATTAAATAAAATTGCATTCAATACAATGCTATGAAAACACAGATTAAATTATTAGAAGTTAAATCTAATCTTAGAGAATGAGTTAGTCAAACAACAAATCAAAGAAATGATCAATAATTTCATTAAAGATAATGACAACAATGAGATAACATATCAAAATTTGTGGGATGCGGCCAAATCAGTACTTAGCAGAAATTTATATCAATAAATGCTTCCATCAGTAAAATAGAGAAAGAGCACATCAATGATTTGTATATGCAATAAAAAATAGAAAGGGACCAAATTAAAAATCCCAAGCATCAGAATGGAAATCCCCCAAATCAAAGACCATATTAATAAAAGTGAAAGAAAAAATAGAAAAAATTGAACTAATAAATAAATCTAGGAGATGGTTTTATGAAAAAAAATAGAAGAACATTTTGTTTATTTGATGTTAAAAAAGAAGAAAACCAAATTACAAATATCTAGAATGAGTGTCTGCATCACCAATGAAGATTAAATTAAAGGACTTAGGAGATATTTTGTTAATTTGCATTTCAATAAATCTGACAATCTAAGTGAAATGGATTAATATTTATAAAGAAATAAATTGCACAGATGAGTAGAAATAGAATACTTAAATAACCCTATCTTGGAAGAAAGATATTGAACAAGCCATAAATAGCTCCCTATGGAAAAAAAAAAAATCCCCAGGACCAGACATATTCACAAGTGAATACTACCAATACTTAAAGAACAATTAATTTCAACTTTATATAAACTATTTGGAAAAATAGGCAAAGAAAGAGTCCTACCAAATTCCTTTTATGACACAAATATTGTTTTGATACCTAAACTAGAAAGATCAAAAATAGAGAATGAAAACTATAGATGAATTTTCCTATTGAATATTGCTTCAAAATGTTAAATAGAATTATTAGGAAGGAGGTTACAGCAATATATCACAAAGATCATACACTATGTAAAAGTGAGATTTATACCAAGAATTCAGGGCTGATAAAATATTAGGAAACAATGAGCATAAATGATATATCATAACAAAAACAACAATAATCATGGTTATCTCAATAGATGCAGGAAAATCCTTTGACAAAATAAAGGTATTCCTATTACCATCACAAGGAAATCATAGGAAAAATGGAGTTTTCCTTAAAATGAACATTGGTAAGCATTATCACAAATCAGAATGAGCTAGTAGCCTTCCCAATAAGATCAAAGTGAAACAAGGATGTCCACCATCACCTCTATTATATAGTATTTACCAAAAATGCTCACTATAGTAATATGACAAGAAAAAAGAATTTTAAGGAATTAAAATAGTCAATGAGGAAACCAAACAATAACTTTTTGTTGATGATATCCATATATACTTAGAAAAACCTAGAGAATCTACTAAAAACTTGTTGAAACAATTTATAACTTTAACAAAGTTGCAGGATATGAAAGGAATGTAAATAAAAATCACTATTTTCATAAGTGCATATATAGCTATATACATATAGACTATTAAAAATGTCTAGTGGAAAAAGAAAGAGAAATTTCATTTAAAATAACTGTAGACTATTTAAAATATTTGCAAGTCTACCTGCTAAGACAAACCTTGGGACTATGTGAACACAATTATAATATAATTTTATACAAATAAAGACAAATCTAAACAACTGAAGAACTATTAATTGCTTATGGATAGATAGTATTATCAGTTTATTACGTTGGCTTGTGTAGCAGCAAGCACCCCAACATCCCCAGGGTGGCTGCCAACACAAGTTCTTAGGTCTGCTTTTGTAAAGGAAAGCAGCTTAAAATTGGTTAACAAGTTTAATTTAATCAAACAAACCTATATTACCTAGTTGAAGGGGAAAAGGTCACCACCCTGAACTTCAGAGTATACAGACAGATAAAACAGACAGGCTTCCAAACTGTCCAATCATTATCAATACCAAAACTACAGTTACCAGAGAGGGAAGCATCAACATCTTGGTTTTCAAAGCCAGGGGGCTCTCAAAGGCTGCCCAGAGTCTCATCTGGGCAAATCACACAACACTTCTCAAAGTGAGCCCCAAAGCAAAGCCTCACATCAGGAATTATATAGCCTTCTCCTGGGTTAGAGAATGTAACCACCCTCTATGCCCAATCATACAGCATAAAGGTGTGGTCATTCCTGAAAACCAAGCCTCCTACCACAGGCTCCATGTGACCACATTCAGCCTATTAGGGGGCAGAGTATATTTTCAAATTAAAGAAGGTTCTCAGAGTCACTTAAGCCAATCAAAGGGCCTAGGGGCAGGGAAGATCTTCAAATCTACATTTCCATTACAGCTTGGCCTTCCTATGAGTAGTTAATATTTCTCCAATTACCTAGATCTGTCTTTATTGAGTGAATTATTTTTCAATAATTTCCATGAGATTCTTGTTTGTACCTTGCAATTATTTTTTACTGTCTGCAGTTATTTTAAATTAAATTTCACTTTTCACCTCTTAATGCTGGATTTTGTTGGTAATACATAGAAATGCTAAAGATTTGTGTGGCTTTATTTCACGTTCTGCAACTTTACTAAAGTTGTTAATTGTTTTCACTAATTTTTAGTTGACTCTCTAAGATTAAGTATGAAGTCAGCTAGAAATGCAATTGTTTCTCATTCCTCATTGCTTATGTTTATTCCTTTGATTTTTGTTTTATTGTTATATTTTGTACAGATTCTTGATTTATTGTTCTAGCTAACTTTTCTATTGTGATATTGAATAATATAGCTGATGATGGATATAATTTTTTCGTTCCTGATACTATTGAAAAATAAGTTTCTAGTCTAGAAACCCATTAGAGATAAATTTTCATTAGATTTCAATAGATATTAGTTATCATTGGCCATTTCCAGGATCCCTGTCAGCCACTCCCTCCTGGCCTCTGTCTTCCTCCCACCACCTGCTGGAGCTTATTTGCATTGACTAAAAAGAGTCTGAGAATCCTCTGCTTTGGGGTTAGGTCCACACTCTCCTCATCTCAGCTTTTTCCCTTTTGAAAATACTAAGAATAATGTCCTTACATCAATTTTTACTAAAGCCAATCACCTTCCATGTTTCGAAAAGAGACCATACTCAGATTGCCTTTAGCCCTAATAATCATGAAATCCACACTTACAAGAAGACTGGGAACCAATAAGTGAAAGCCTGTTAACTGAAGGAACATAATGGACACATCACATGTGTTGACTGGAATCCCCAAAATGATGAAATTGTAATTTGTGTTGCAGACCATAATGCCTATGTCTGGAGTCAGAAAGATGCATATAGAAACCAACACTGGTGATCCTGAGAATTAATCATGAAGCCACTTTTGTGAAATTGTCTCCCCTGGAGAATAAATTTGCCATAAGTAATGGAGCTCAACTTATTTCTGTGTGTTATTTTGAGTCTAAAAATGATTGGTTGTATGACCAAGGCAATATTCACAGCAGTGTCAGGATCTATGGATATGCCAGCATAGGTCTGAATCACAAAATATAACAGACTCTCCAAATAGAAGACAGAAGCAAAACATTTATTCAGACACCAGAAAGCCAAATCCCCAAACTGGAAAGTCAGATCCCAACACCAGAAAACTGAATCCATCATAGCAACAAATAAATTAATATACCTTGTCACTACAGAAAGCAACACCATCCCAAAGCCTTCCGCCTGCTTAGGCCTTCCTACAAACAAACCCTACCAATCTGAACTTTCTCCTTACCTCTGTCCTCTCTTTCCCTCTATTCTAACTGCTCTGACTCACTTCCTGCTCCACCCATTCAGCAAACTCCCCCCACCACAGACTTCATGTGATTACATTCAGGCTATTAAGGGGCAGGGTAGATATTCAAATTTCCTTAGGCTTATTAAAGGGCAGGGAAGATCTTCAAATTCCCATTCCCATTACACTGGTGGGTGAGTAAACACAGAAAAAAGTCAATTCATTCTACTGTCCTTAGTTTGGACTGGCACCCCAACAATGTTTTGCTGGCTGCTGGATCTTGTGACTTCAAATGCAGAGTTTTTTTTTGTTTTGTTTTTGTTTTTTTCTGCCTTCATTAAAGAAGTTGACTAAAAGCCAGACAGTACTCCATGCCATACCAAGATACTTTTAGGTCAACTGATGTCAGAGTTTGGTGGTTGGGTCGATGGAATTAGTTTCTCTGCCAGTGTGAAACACCTGACTTGGGTCAGCAATGACAGTATTATATCAGTTGCTGATACCTCCAAAAACCTGATGGTTTCACAGTGGAAAACAGACTTCTTCCCATGCCTGTGTGTGTTGTTTGTCTCTCCATGACTGCTGCCCAATGCTGATTAATTATAGTAATCATGGCTCCTTGACCTTTGTCTCCAATTTAGATATTCCAGAACAGAGCATCCAGAGAAACATCTCTGCCATATAATGCTTCCACAACATGGACAAGAGAGATACAACAGGATCACAACAGTGCTCTAGGCACACTATACCAAAACAGTATCACCCAAGTGTATATTTCTGGGACAAGGAAGACTGCCACACATTTTTCACCACAGGCATTGATGGAGCAATGACAATTTGGGATTTCAAATTTCATTGATTCAGGAGTTGTGAAACTGTATTTCTTTTCTCTAGCATGACAGACACTTGTGAGAATGCACCTCCAGCATTTGCATAAAGACATGAAATACCCTAACACAAGTCAAAAACTGAGAAAATATCCCTTGCAGATATTTTGTTTTTGTTTTATTGAACATAATGGTGAATTTAATGGTTTAAAAAAATCAGCAGTGATGTCTTTTTGATTGGTTATTTTATTTCATTATATACCACACCTACTCTTTAAGTAGTTTATTGTGGGAAGTTATCATGGTAAATTAAAGGGTGATTTTATGTAAACTGTCTACTAGATTTTTTTTAATACAAGAAAATATTAATAACTCCATTGATTTCTATATTTCTAGTGTTGTATTTAACAAAAATGGATATTGTATTTTATTTAAAAAAATCTAAATCTATTGAGATTGGTTTTTTTTTCCATTTTTATGGCTTTTCCTTTTATTTACCATTGATAGGGCCAATACTATTTATGATTTTCCCAATAATAAATGAGTCCTGTATTCCTTACATAATTCCAGTTTGGTAACAGTGTGTGGTATTTGTGATACATTGTAGTAATCTTCTGATTTGCATTTTATTTAAACTTTCACATCATTATTCATTCAAGGAATTGAGCTATAATTTTCTTTTTCTATTTTTATTCTTTGTGGTTTAGGTACCAAAGATAATAATTGTGTCATAGAAGTAATGTTGGGGAACATTTTCATTACCTATTTTTTGAAGTTTATGATTATTAGAATTAATTGTTCTCTACATGTTTCGAAGATTGCATTTTTAAATACTTTTGTTCTTTTTATTTATTTTTTCTTTTTGCTGAGACAACTGACATGGCTTCTTCATTTAAATTTCCTGTTCTGTTAATATGGTAATATGTAAATATTTATCTATTTCACATTGCTTATTAAGTTTTGGACACATAGTTGAACAAAATAACTTAATTATTTTTATTTTATCTTCATTGTGGATACATTTTTTTAAAATTTTTGATACTACAATTTGTTTCTTCTTTTAAAAAAATCCAATAAACATTTATCTATTCTATTGTTTTTATTTTGTGAAAATCAGGTCCTACTTGTGTTTGCTATTTCTTTTTATTTAAAGTAAAGTTTCTTTAATCTATCCTTTGATTTTCAGGACTTATTTTTTATTGTTTGAAGATTCTTAATCTTTTAAATTTTTTAAGCTATATGATTAGTTTGTTGATGTGTTCTTGCTTTTTAAAATTTAATTTAGACATATTAATTTTCCCCTAAGTATTACTTTGCCTACATCTCACAAATTTTGGATAATTATCTAAATATTGTCCTTACTTTTAATTGTATTATTAAGTTTTTCTATGAATTACTCTTTGAGTCATGCTCTAACATTGGATTATTTAGTATCTGAATAATTTTAAACTCTTTTCCAAGACCTTTTACTCAATGTAATTTTTTTAAACAAATGCTTTATTAACTTCTGTTTTATATCACTCATTTCTGCCTGATTTTGAGTTACAATCATTTTCACCCCGTTATTCCCCTACCCAAGCTCCCAGAATAGCAGTCCCACAAGATATCGCTTCCTCCAATCTGCTCTCTCCCATACCTTCTCCCATACTCCCTTTGGCTTTTCCATTAGAGGAAGGTGAATCTTTGTGTCCCAATGCCTGCACATCTTATCTCCCAATTATAAGCAAAAGAGTATTAATAATAGTATTTATATATATTTGAAACATTTAATGTTAAGACCTTGAATTTCAGATCCATTTCCTTCCTCCTTTGTCACCTATTCCCTCTGGGGAGATAAGTAATTCAGTATATGTTGTATATGTCTAGCTATGCAAAACATTATCATAGTAGATATATTGTACAAGGCTGATTATAATTCCCTCCAACTCATCAAACCCCCTACCTGGTCCATTACCTACATGATCCTGTCTCTCTTCTATAGTGTGTACTTCCAACCTCCCCTCCCCCAAGGATGCCCTCCCATCCATCATCCCTCCTCTCATCCCCATTCCCCCTATTCTGCTGCAGGTTGAGATACCCCATTTAGTATGTATGTCATTCTCTCCCTGAACCAAATTCAATGAGAATGTGGTTTTGCCTTTTTTGCCTTCCTATTCTTCCCCTCCCTTGCAACCACTTCCCCTTGCTTCTTCTACATGAGATAGTTTACCCTACCCTGTCTCTTCTACATGAGATAGTTTACCCTACCCTGTCTCTCCCCATCTCCTATTGCCACTTTCCTCTCTCACCTCATAATTTCATCCCTTCAGTATTCTCCCTTCCCAACAAATTCAACCTCTATGTCTCTATCCGTATATATGGATAGAGACCTCTACCACCTCAACCTCTATCCATGTCCTCTATCCATATATAACTGTAACCATATACACACACATTCACATATGTATTCATATGACCACACACCCTTCTTCCCTTATTTTCATAGTGAGAAAGATATCATCAGTCACAGTTATTGCTTTTCCATATAGGAATGTAAATAGTTCAACTTCGATAACTTCCTTTTGATTTCTTTTCCCTGATTAACTTCTCAGGTATCTCTTGCTCCTTGTGTCTGGATGTCCAATTTTCTATTCAATTCTGGTTTTGTCCTCAAGAATGCTTGAAAGTCCTCTATTCCACTGAATGACCATATTTTCCCCTGAAACAAAATACTCAGTTTTGCTGGGTAGGTGACCCTTGGGTTCATTCCCAGTTCTTTTGCCCTCTGGAATATCATATTCCATGCCCTTCAGTCCCTCAGTGTAAATTGTCTCCCCTGGATCTATTTTCCAGGTCAGTGGTTTTTCCCATGAAATATTTCACATTGCCTTCTAATCTTTCATTTGTTTGGATCTGCTTAATAGCATCTTGATTTCTCATAAAGTCATTAGCTTCTATTTGCTCCAGTCTAACTCTGAAGGAAGGAATCTCCTCAGTGAACTTTTGAGATTCTTTTTCCATCTGGCAAATTCGACTTTTTAAGGCATTCTTCTCCTCATTGCCCTTTTGGGCCTCCATTGCCATTTGAGTCAGTCTATTTTTTAAGGTGTTGTTTTCCTCAGTCAGGCTGTTGACCCTCATTTCATACTTTTCCTGCATCCTTCTCATTTCTCTTTCCAATTTTTCCTCCACTTCTCTTATTTGATTTTTAAAGTCCTTCTTAAGGTCCTCTATGGCCTGCAACCCGCTCCTGTTTTCCCCTGGGGCTTTTGGAGCAGGACTTCTGACCTCACAGTCCTTTTCCCGCTCTATGCCCCCAAAATAGGAGTCTAGGGTTTCATTTTTCTGTTTCCTTTGCCTTGGCATGTTGCCACTTAATTACTTGACTTTTGGGCTTGTTGCCACACTATGGCTTTAAGGCCAGATAGAGGAAATTTTGTCCTGAACGTGTGGGGGGCCACTTCTGTTTCTGGCAAGCTGTAAACCCACCCATGACTTCTACCCTAGATCACAATCCAAATCCAGGGAGGTTAAAGCAAGAGCGATTACCCCCCAAGACTGATCGCTGGATCTCCCTACAGTTTGAAGGCCAGGAGCTGGAGCTGCCTCAGAAAACTACAAAATGGCGTGTCTCCTAAGTGGCTTCTAGCCCCCAGGGGAGGGAGCCAATGCATTCCCCAAATACTGGTCCCAAAGTCCATAGGACACTAACCTCTTACTTTGTCCTAGGCATGTCTATGTTGATAATTCTCTAGTCGCCACGGCTGTTGGTGTTCTGGGGTCTCTCCAGCCAGCTGCTGGCCCTGCCGCCCTGGGGCTAAAACTTCAGCACACAGTGACCTGGGCTCGGCTAGGCTCAGCTCCCGCGCTCTGCGTGCTTCCAGCTCCCAGAGTGCTGTGCTGGTCCTTCCTGCAGGGCTCCTGGGCTGACCTCAGTGAGCGGTTAGCTTTTCTGTGTCGTTCTGTGGGTGCTGGGGCTCCAGAAGTTGTTCAGAGTCCCCTTTTACATTGTTTGGGGGGAATCTGGGGGCAGAGTGGCTTGGATGAGCTGTTTCTACTCCACCATCTTGGCTCCGCCCCCTCAATGTAATTTTTATGTATTATGTTCAGAAAATGCACTTATTATTTATTTTTTCTGAATTTGTGACTTTTCATATACTAATACATGATTAACTTTTGTGAATGCTCCCTGAACCATATAAGAATAGCCATATAAATTTCTGATTTCATTAGTATTTTCCAGGGGTCTATCAAATCTAATTTTTTTTCTAAAATTCTATTAAATTCTTTAACTCCTTTCCTTATTATTTTAAGGCTCAATTTATACAGGTCTGAGATAGATAATTTGAGGTACCCTGCTCTAAGTTTTGCTGTTTATTCCCTTGTACTTCCTGCTTGAGTAGTATGAATTTCTGTACCCAAGAACATATGTGTGTATATGTTCCACCTTTAACTAGGTTAGATAACAATGAATTTTAAGGTTTGGCCATTCCCCTCATTTCTTATTCACTCCATTCACATAAGATGTTTTTTCCTCATTGAAGCAAAGATTAAATACTAAGTGGAGATTGAATAGCTTACTCCTAAAGAATGGTTGGGACAAGAAAAAACAATCATAGAATCAATAAATAATTTCATTAAAATTAATCTCATTAAAATTAAACAATAGGAAAACTTGCAAAAATTTTGGGATGCAGCCAAAGGAATACTTAAGGAAAAAAACTATTTCTAAATGCTTTTCATCAAAAAGAGAGAGAATAAAAGAGTATATCAGTGCTTTAAGCACGCCACTCAAAAATAAAGGAAAAACACCAAATTAAACTCCCTTCAATGAAAGACCAAAATAAAAATATTGAAAATTATAGATTTTAGTAAAATTGAAAGCAAAAAGTTAATAAATAACATAAGAAGTGACATAAAATATAACAATAAAGTAGATAAATCATTAGTTAATAATTAATTTAAATGATCAGTAGAAAACATGAAGAAGATGGTTTCACTTTCAAAGAAGGGGAGAAATCTTTAAAAACATTATCTTCAATTCTATGCCAGTAAACGTGATAATATATATGAAACACATAAGTTTTTTTTAAAATATTGACCAAACTGGAAATGGGAAAAAACTTCAATCTTAGAAAAATATATCAAATAAAATATAAGTGAACTCCCAAAGGAAAAAATTAAAAAAAAAACAACTGTACCGGATATATTTAAAAACAGATTTTATAAAACTGATTAAAATAATTCCAATGCTGAATCAACTCTTAGGAAAAAAATATGAAAAGAAGTTATTTTGCCTAATACCTTCTATGGCACAAGTATGGTCTTTTTAGTTAAATCATAGTGTGTCAAACCAGAGAAATCAATCTACAGGGCAATATTCTTAATGAACACTATTCAATTTTTGAATAAAATATTAGCAAGGTAATTATAGGAATATTTTACAAAGATTATTCTCTGTGACCAGGTTAGATTTAAATACCTTAGATGTAGAGCTGTATCAATATTAATAAAGTTGTAAACATAATTGGTCATATTGAAAACAAAGCCTTAAAATGTGCAAATTATATCAATTGGTTCACTAAAAGCCTTTGATAAAATATAATAACATCCCCATTAAAAACTCTATCAAGCATAGAGATCCACAGAGATTTCCTTTACATGATAAGTAGTATTTATCTAAAATCAAGTTAGTATTATCTGTAATGGTGAAAATTTAAAGACCTTTCCAATAAGATCAAGGTTTAAAGAGAGTATGTCCATCATCACCATTAATATTTAATATTCCCCTATAAATGCTATCTATTGTAATTAGATAATAATGGATAGAATAATAAACTACTACTAATAGTTAATCATAAGGAAACAAAATCATTATTTTAATGGTATGATAATTATCTCAGTCTACAAGTTCAACATGTAGATATACATGTGCATATACACATACATGCATATTATATCTGTATACACACAAATATGTATACCCAATTTTTTTTGGGGGGGGGGCTTGTTTTACTCCTTTTCTTTTTTCACCAATGAGTCAGTAGGTTGACATGAGAAAAAAATAAGACTTTTTTTGGCTATTTTAAAAAAAGAAGTCACTGCCTTATTGATTTTACTTAATTATTTTACTTTGGTGTAGCAGACTCCTTATGTGGTGGGAATAATGTGTAATATTTATAATTAACAAAGCATATTAACAAAACTGGATTAGAAAGAGGTAACTAAAAAAAATACTAATTGAAAGAACCAAAGTTGCAGGATATTAAAAACAAACAAAACAACAAAAAAGAATCAGAAACTGAGGGGATACCCATTAATTGAAGAACTACTTAATTAGTTATGTAGTATTATAATTATTTAATAAATTTGTAGTAAAATGGAATATATCTCCCTACAGGAGAGTAGGGGGTAAGGGGATGAGAGAGAGGATGATGGAAAGGAGGGCAGGCTGTGGGGGAGGGAAGTTGGAAGCACCCACCTTTGAAAAGGGACAGGATAAAAGTAGGGAATAGACCAAGTGGGAGGTGGGATAGGAGGGAGGGAAATAAAATCAGTCTTTTACAATATATATACTATGGTAATATTTTGCATAGCTATACATGTACAGCATGTACTGAATTGCTTATCTTCCCAGTAAGGGTGGGTGACAAGGGAGGATGGGAATGAATCTGGAAATCGAAGTTTTAAAATCAGACGTTTTAAAAATATATTATTATTATTATTTTACATATAACTGGGAAATTATATATACAGGCACTGAGGCATATAGATGCATTGTGTCCTACTGGAAAGTCAGAGGGAGGATGGGAGAAGATATGGGAGAGAGCAGATTGGATGAGGGGATATCCTATGGGACTGCTATTCTGGGGTGGTGGGTAAGGGAAAAATGGGGAAAAAATCATAACTCAAAATCTGGCAGAAATGAGTGATGTAAACCAGAAGTTAATAAAGTATTTGGAAAAAATAAGTTAGAGTATTAGTAGTATAGGAATATGATGGAATATTGCTGTGCTATGGAAAATGATGGAGGATATTTCAGAGAAACTTGGGAAAATGTTTAGGAACTGATGAAGAGTGAAGTGAGCAGAATAAGGAGAACAATTTATACAATAACATCTTTAGAAAGACAAAGAACTTTGAAAACTTTAGGAACTCTGTGGGTATGTATGTGTGTATGTATATGTGTGTGTATCAATCCATCTATGTATTTATTTTGATTTGCTTGGCTATATAACCTGTATAAACAGGTGGCCTATGAACTCCTGCGTTGAGTCAATGCAGACACATGAAGCACTATGAACCTAGGGTTGTGTTTTGGAAGCCTCACATGTAAGAGAAGTGTGCCTGAGGAATTTCAGGGTGATCAATACAATGTAACAATACAGTAAAAAGTAAATTCCTTGAGGGAAGGTATTTTTTTTTGCATTGTTATCTTTACCTCTCCACTGTATAGTATAGTGCTTGGCATTTAGTAATTGATGCTGAATTGAGTGAAAAAATTTTCAAAGTATAATCAGTCTTCTTTTGAAATTTACTAATATAAGAATGTAGAAATATGTGCCAGCTACAGCAATAAAATGATAGTTTAAGAAATAAAATGTTTACTTAGAGATTGTCTGGTATAACCTTCTATTTTGTATATAAGAATAATGTGAGCCAATAGGTCTTATAGCTAGTAAGTAGCAAAAGAAATAGTAAAATCAGTAATCCTCTTTCTATCCAAGTATCTTTCTATTACACAGTAATGTCTCCCACTAGGAAAAGACTATTGGTGATCATTTCAAAAGCTTATAATGAATGACAAGTAGAGAAATAGAGATGTAAAGAATTACAACATATGTATTCAATACCTGATTTATCATACTTTCTGATGTTCAATGAAGCACTTCTTATAAAAATTGAAAAGTGATTCACTTTTGTATTATAGACAAAAATAATCCTATTTGCTTAAAACCTAACTTTGAAGAGGCAAGTAAATAATTTTAGTTACAGAAGTGAGTTATTGGCCTATTATGGATCTTCCCCTGGTCAATTTCTCCCAGAGAGGAAGAAACTGCAAAATAAATTGCTATCACTGTTTGTTTTTTAATTGTTACCAATAAGAATTAAAACAAACCCAAATCCTTCATTTTTCTTATGCAATTAAAGAAGAGGATCAAAATGTAAACTGAATGCAAACCTATATTCAAGTTATAATAAAATCACTTTAAACATTGTTAAGCTGACCTCTGGAAACCAAATCCAGTTTTTACTAATGCATGAAAACAAGAGAATAAAAGGCCAACTTTTAGAGCAAAATTGGTAAATCTTAGTGAAATCAAAGTAACTTAAGAAATAAAACTTAAAAAAGAAATAAACTAGATTTTTAAAAAGATAATGTTTTCAAATATCTCATTCTTCTCCCCCCTCACAACTCCATATTATGATGATCCAACATTGTGTTAAAAGGAGGCAGTACTATACTCCTGGGTGAATTCGATTTGTCTTAGTGTCCTACATTGAGTTATATATTCATACTGTGTGGGAAGTGTGTCATATGTTCTGATATTAAGTAATATAAAGATAATGTAGCCAAACTCCATACTTTCTAGATGCAGCTAGTTACAAAGGTAATTGTGTGAGAGAACTGAGAAAGATGTGGATGGGGAAATATCCCTTCTGTGTTTGGGGTATCCACCAATAACTTGTTGGGATCATACAAGGAAACAAAGATCATTACTTATCAGGATGACCAGGTTAGATTGTTGTTATTTTTCCCTTCAATGAAACACAACTATCATACAAATCACTGTCAACTACATCTCTGAGAAAAACAATGAGAGACTTTGCCCTCTTTGGGGAGATACAATTTCAGGGCAAGGTGGGGGGAATCTAGGTGCCAAGTATGAAGTTAAGAAGATTCATTTTCCTGATTTCAAATCTGGTCTCAGACACTTACTAGTTGTGTGACCCTGGGCAAGTCATTTAACCCTCTTTGCCTCAGTTTTTTTCATTTGTAAAATGAGCCGGAATAGGAAATGGCAAGTCACTCTAGTATCTTTGCCAAGAAAACCTCAAATGGGGTCATGAAGGATCAGACATGACTTAAATGTCTGAACAAGAACAACAACCTCTGGGAGCACCATAGAAAGTCAATGTAATGCATGCTGCATAAAAGTCAGTTGTTCTGACAGCTACTTAACTGTGATACTCACTGTAGAGTAAAAGTGAATACACTGGGAAACACACATGCACGCACACACACACAAAATAAAAAACAAACTAATGGAGGTGTATACTGGAGTAGCCATCAGGAAAAGAAGTCAGTACATTTCAGAATAGGAAACAAAATACACAAAATAATTTAATCTAATATTTTTATAGGAAAGAAAAGGAGTTATCTTTCTTTTTAGATAATGTGTGTGCATGTGTGTGTGTGTGTGTGTGTGTGTGTGTGTGTGTGTGTGTGATTTGTTCCAATAAATTCTTTCTCTTTTAAGGGAAAGTAATGCAGTTGGTATGTGTGATTTCATTGGCAAAGAGAGCTCTCTGATATAAAAAATTATTTCCACTGATGAGTATCAGTACCTCCTCTGTAACTTATAGCCTTATAAAGTTGTTAAGTTTAGGATGAGAGGTTAAATGACTTCTTCATTGGCACATAGGTAGCATATGTCAAAGACAGGAAGTTAAATTGTCTTATTACAATATTAGCAAACTACTGACTATGACATAATATCTCTAAATTCATTTTTTAAAAATGCATTAAGTACAGACTGCTTTTTTTAGCTTATATATCAGTGTATGGCCTAACATCTAGCACTTATCTAATGCTTTTAAGCTTGTAAAATACATTATGCACATTATCTCAGCTCATGATGTAGAATTTTTAGTTATCACAGTTTTGGATTTTTAGTTATTACAGTTTGGAAACTAACATGAGATCAGCCCTGGGACAGCATAGGGCTATTTTGTTTTTGTTGTTTTTTATGTTAGGAGGAGAGCATAGGCATTGCACTCCCAGGGCAGTAACCTCTGCCTGTCTCATTTGTAGATGTTTCTCTAGAAGACTATGAGAAATGACCTATATCTAAAAGCACAACTCAAGAGGTGCAGTGTGTGTGTGTGTGTGTGTGTGTGTGTGTGTGTGTGTGTGTGTGTGTGTGCATGTGTGTGTGTGTTTTATCATGGGTGCTGGCCTCCGATAGTAGTAGTAGCAGACTGTCATATTGAGTGAGGTATAATAGCCATAGGTTCCCCAGCCCTCCTCTAGACTCTGAGTTCCCCCTTAGTATACTGTTAGAGAGTTTTGCTTTCTTAATGGGGGCATAGGCATGAGTAATTTTCTAAATACCCTTCCAAGAGCAGAATTCCTACCAATGAAGCTTCTATTTGAAGTCTACCTCATAGATAAGAGATAAGATTACCCTAACAACCATGAATGATTAGCATTATAATAATTATCTCCACCTCACTGACAAGAAAACTTGGTTAGAGAAGTTATGTGTGATATCCAAGTGAAAATTACTAATATATGTTGAGTCTGATTTTGTACCCAATTATTCAAACTTTATCCACTATATCCCATGTGATCCAATATATATTATTTATATTGTAGAAGTTAAATAAACAGGCACTGTATGCTGTCTAGCATAATGTATTAAGTACCTATTGGCTTCCAGGCACTAACCTAAGCCCTAGAGATAGAAAGGCAAAAAAGCAAAAAACAAGCTCCTCCAAGAAGCTCACATTTTAATGGCAGAAACAACATGCAAACAACCTTGTCCAAATAAGCCAGAAACAAGATAAATTGGGGATCTTAAGGGGAAGGCATTAGCAATTATTTGTAAAAGTATCTAAAGAAAGCATGATTTGTTTATTTTTCTCTCAGAGTCCTGAAATGGAGTTTCTTTTCATCCTACCTTTGTCATTTCCTTTGTAAAAGAAATGAATGACTAAGATATGGGTCATTGTCAGTGGTAAAAGGATGCAATCAGTGAGTCAGTAAGTCTATATGCATTTATTAAGTAGTAAAGTACCATGTGGTATGCTTTGAACTGGAAATAAAAGAGAGGCAAAACCAATCCCTGTTCACTAATGAGTTTACATTCAAATAGGGGAAACACATTTGAACAAAGGAGCTAGGTATACACAAGATATATACAAAATAGACAAGATAATGGGAAAGAAGGGAACAAAAACTGAAAACTGAAGGGATTGAGGAAGGCTTCCTGAAGAATGTGTGATTTGACCTGGGCTCTAAAGGAAGCCAGGGAAGACAAAAAGTGAAGGTGAAAGGGAAGAGTATTATTATCATGTGAGGCCACCAGTTTGAAGGCATGAAATTGGGAGCTGTAGCACCACACTCGAGGAACTGCAAGTAGGAAAATGTAGCTAGGTCACAGAATATGAAGAGTAATGTATAAGAAGACTAGAAAGATAAAAAGCAACTGGGTTGTGGAGAACTTTAAATGGCAAAAAGAGGACTTTATATTTAATCTGAGTGGTGATTGGTTGCCAGTGGAACTCATCGAGCAGGTGTCTAACATGATCAGAACAATAGTTAGGAAAAATCACAATGGCAAATGTAGCAGCAAGCACCCCAATATCCCTAGGGTGACTGCCAACACAGGTTCTTAGATCTGCTTTTCAAAAGGAAAGCAACTCAAAATGGGTTAACAAGCTTACTTTAATCAAACAAACACACATTACCTAGTTCAGGGGAAAAAGGTCAGCACCCCGAACTTCAGAGTTACAGAACTTACAGATCAAACAGACAGGCTTCCAAACTGTCCAAACATTATATCAATACCAAATCACAGTTACCAGAGAGGGAAGCATCAACATCTGGGTTTTCAAAGCCGGGGGGCTCTCAACAACGGCTTCCCAGAGTCTCATCTGGTCAAATCACACAACACTTCTCAAAGTGAGCCCCAAAGCAAAGCCTCTCCTCAGGGCTTATATAGCCTTCTCTTGGCTCAGAGAATGTAACAACCTCCTTGACCCACTGCCCAATCACAAAGTATCAAGGTGTGGGCTTTCCTGAAAAACAAGCCTCCCACCACAAGCTCCAGGTGCACTTAAGCTAGGGGCAGGGAAGATCTTTAAATCTCCATTTCCATTACAGCAAGTGAGTGGAAGGTGAATTGAATTGAGGAGAGACTTGAGGTAGGAGGCCAGGTGAAAGCCTATTATAATGATATAGGTAAGAGGTACTCTGGTGTGATACACAATGACCAATCTGTAAATCTCAGAAGTACTCAGATGATTCTAAGAACTAATTAATTTACTAGTAACCTTCAACAATGCAGATTATAAACCATCTATGCCAATCCATCCTATGTGATGCTTTTTTTGTTTTATCTTCAAAGAATCACTCTCTAGCTTTAGACTTTCTTGGCACTGACACTAAAGCTTCTACTTTTGCCTTTCCTCAGCTTATGCTATGCTATCAACTCCTTGAATTCCTGACCTCACTTAAATCCACTTCTTAATGTCCTGTTACTTTTCCCTAAAACGCTTCCTCAATTAAATTATTAGCACCAAGACACTCTGAGGGAGAAAGAAGAATTGACTTCTACAAGCCAGGCCAATCTATTACCATAGCCAGATCTCATATTCCAATGAGGATAACCCAGGACTCAGGTAGAGTAGTGTCCCTCCCTCTTCCAACACCAAAATACCTACTGCTGAGTTGGTCTTCATAGCCATCATTGAGAGTAGTTTGCTAATGAAGAATTAGGATTTTTAATTTTCTTTTTTCTTCTTTTTTTCCCTTTTCTTTTTAGAACTTTAGTAATTCCTTTTGTTTTAATGTCATTTATTTCTGGTTATTCAGTTTCATCTTACAACAAGGAAAAAAAAACAAAGAATCATGCAAAACCAACAAATATATTGATTCTATCTTATTTTATACTTCTCTATCACTTCAACAAAGGGACAGAGATGCATTTTCTCATATTATCTCAGGGTCCAGTCTCAGGACTGAAAATTGACATTACCAAGAAGGCAATGAATAGGCACATTTAAGCAGAGGGGGGACATGTAACCAACAAGAAAATTTGTTGGAAAAAAAAGTAAAAATAGTCACATGATAAGAAATGGCTTTCCAGTATGGTATGCTTGAGATATACATAGAACATGATGGAGGTTTCTAGCATATTGAGTGAACGCACTGTAGAAAAACATATGGGAGAATATGGAGAAGCATCATATAGAATGGTATTTATGGCTTGCAATCTGCATTGCTGGAGGTTACAACCAACTTAGTTAACTCATAGAAAAGTCTAAGTTTTTTTTTTTTCCTCCACCTCCTCAGGGTACCAGATAAGTCGTTATAATTATGCAGCATTCCTTTCCTTTTATTGTTCTTTTCATTTTATTGCTTTAGTCACTGGGAATAATATTTCCCTGGTTCTTTTTACTTCCCTCTGCATCAGTTCATATATATATATATATATATATATATATATATATATATATATATATCTCCATTAATTTCTCTAAATTTCTCAAATTTCCCAAAGTATCAAAGGACCATAGATTTAGGATTAGAATGAACTTTAAACAAAAACCTAGCCTTGTGACCTTGGGCAAGTTACTTAACCCCAGTTGCCCTCCAAAAAGAAAAAAAAAAGAATGAACTTTAAAGGTCATCAAGTCAAATTCTTTTATTTTATAGGTGAGGAAACTGTGTTCCAGAGTGGTTAAGTGACTAGAGAGAGACATAGAAGAGTGAGAGCAGCATAGAATGCCATAGAAGAGTGAGAGCACCATAGAATGACCTAGCACAGACTTACTTTGTGTCTAATGCAAGCGAATTTTTAATAAATTTTACTTTGCTTTGGCTGAGAAGACTCAAGTCAAATTCATTCAGCAGGACCTAGCTTGTTGGTATTTTGGGGTCTCTAGAGCTACCCCACCTGTCTTAGTGGGTACCCTCTAATTTTTATGGTCATCATAATTACATAGCTAGTCAGAGGTAAATTCAAATCCAGGTCTTCCTCTACCGAGCAACCTATTATCTATATTATACTGCCTCTTACTTTTTTTTTCTTATGTGTGTAGTGGAATATTATTACTCCATAAGAAATGCCATTTATTTTTATATTACAAATAGATACACCGAGATTTTGTAAAATTTGTCAAATTCAGCCTCAATTGAACTAAGATCTTCTGGATGTAAATTACATCCCTTTAATGATATAGACTACTTCCATACACACCTATTTTTTCCTATAAGCCCATTACTGGGGATCTGCCCATCATTTGGGGCCTTTTCTCTAGGTCTCTTGATGCGATTTAGGAACTATTGCTGCATGTGGACTGCCTGTTATCTCTCAATTTGGGACTAACCTGCCTCCTTTCTTCATCACCTATTTCTTTGACAATATCTTCTATATTGTCATTTACATGCTGATGCACCAAATAATTTAAGTTATTTTCTCTCATGTTAGTATTTTTGAAGTGTATTAATCAATGCTTTCCTCAAATTTAACTATGCACACTTATATTTTAGAAGTTTATATAGCAGGTGTGTAGGATTTTATATCAGTATGTCAAAATCATGAGAAGAAAGAAAAAGGAGGCTATTTTTTGCCCCTAAAATGCTCAAATCTTCTGCTTCAGACATTATTTTCTCTTAGTCAGTTTTCGATAGATGAGATGAATCATTTCATAATCTGTTCTGAGCACATAGAGATAAGCAAGTGATGACTTTGTAGGAAATAATAAAAAAAAAGCCCTCCCTCTGACTCTTTCCTCTTGCCATTACTTCCTAATAGGTGATATATAGGAAAATTATTAAAGGAAGATAGATATTTTTGCAGTGAATGAAATACTCACTGTCTTTATAGATCACAATCACCATAATACATAAGAGTACATACCTGAGAAGGCAATATTTCAGTTTTGGTCCCTCTGGTCTATGACTTGAAAGGTGATACATATTGTATTATTTTTGTTTGCATTTTGAAAATTTTTCCTGTAAACATCTCTGAACTATTTACTGGAAGATGATATCAATCATGAAAAAAAACCTATTCAAAAGAAAATTCTGTTAAAAAAATTCATAATGTTTCTGTGTTCTTCTCTGTACTAGTCAATTGTGTGTTTTTAAATACAAAAAAATTCTCTATTTCAGTGCCTGAGGAAATGACTTTCTACATTAGCAGAGCAGTTAGTCCATTGCATTCTCAATTCCAGTTTCTAATAAAAACTTCCAAAAAAGTGTCATAAAATGATGTTGTGTAGAGAAAATCCAACTTAAAGTTAGAAGGCTGGGACTCAGAAACTTACTGTGACAATTACTAACCATAGGACTTTAGCCAACTGGGACTGTGGCAAAACAAACTACTGGGTTTGGGGTGAGGCTGTATGGAAATTGACCTTGACACTGCCATTCTTTGCATGACCTTGGATGAATCTTCTCATATCTCTAGCCCTCACTTTCATCATGTGTAAAATGATGTGGTTGGAATTTATGGTGTTGAATATCCCTTCCAGCTGCAATAATATATGACTATTTCTGAATGAAGAAAATCATTGCTTTCGGCATAGAATGAGCTTATTTGGTTGGTGGCCAGCTGACCGATAATTTATTAATTTCTCTAATATTCTACTAGGCAATATGAGAGAAACAAAATAATATAAAGTATTATTTCTGCCTTCAGGGATATCTTCATCTACTGTGAATTATTTGATAAGTAAAATTTGGGGCAAAGTGTGAGAAGATGAGGAAATTTACTCCTGTAAAAAATCAGGGTTAGAACAGTAATAAACTGTGCAGTGTTTTAATTATTAAAAAAAAAAAAGCTCAACGAAAAGTCAGTGGACCCTGGAGAATCAGATAAGATCTTAGAAGAGGCAAACTTTGAGTAGGGATTTAAAAGATGAGCTGAATTTCATTAAGAGTAAGAGAAGGGATTCCTTACATTTGGGAGGATGTGGAAGTTAAATGAGCTTCAATGTATGGATGTGTGTGTGTGTGTGTGTGTGTGTGTGTGTGTGTGTGTCTGTGTCAGAAGGAGAGAGAGACACAGAGAGAGAGAGAGAGAGAGAGAGAGAGAGAGAGAGAGAGAGAGAGAGAGAGAGAGAGAAATTTGAATTACAGTTAGACTGATAGGGAGATAATATTTTAAGCAATTAAAACCTTTAAATGGATAGTGGAGGTGATGCTATAGTGAATATGGAGTCACAATTACGTTTGGAAACATGTGAATGACATGATTAAATCGCATTTGGTGAAGTTACTTTGCAAGGGTATGCAGAAATTAGAGACTGAGAGCAAGTAGGAGATCACCTGTAGAGACCAATGGTAGCAAGTTTGGGGCAAGCATTAATTTGTTATCAATGGAAAGGAAAGGAAAAAGTAAATACAAGAAATAGTTTTACTAAATACTTTCATAGGATAGGATATTTTTCTCAGGTAGTAATGAGACAGTTAAGCCCAAGCCTTTTATTTTATGGATGAAGAAACTAAGGTTTTCTGAAAAATGGAGGTACATATCTGAAAGCCAAGACACTAGTAAGTTGCATAGTTTTACTTTGAACTTAATTCCTCTGATTTCAAATTGTGTATTTTTGAACATATACTACGCTTTCATGACAGGATCTGGTGCCTTACTGGATATAAGCATAAAGAATCAAGGATAATAAGAGACCACTTTATAGTTTCTTTCCCCATTGCCTGGAAAAATTGGAGATACTATTGACAGAAATTATGCAGTTTCAGGAGGAGACATATTTTGAATGAAGAATGATTAGTAAAAATTTGGATGAAGGATCATGGATTTAGAACTGGAAGAACTCATAGAGGTCATCTTCTCTAACGTCTAATTTTACAAATTAGGGAACTAATGTGACCAATCCAAAGCTACAAATGTAGTAAGTGGCACAACTAGGATCAAAACTAGGGTCCTCTGATAAGAAACCTAAGCCTCTATCCAGTGCACTTCAATAATAGAATCCCCAAATGACAGTGTTTTCTAGGTAGCTTGGAATACAATACTAGAAGCTAGAGCTAGAGAGAGAGAGATAGATATCATTTGCCAGTGGTTGATAATTGATGTTTAGAGAGTGGATAATTTCATTTTTGGAATGAGTGAACAGAGAAAGGAGCAAACAATCAGGTATCTTATAAATGTTATAAAGAACTTGATTTTTACAATATAAAGAAAAAGAATCAGAAAATAACCAAGGAGAAATACTAAAAGAAATTAAATCCTGGTAAAAGAAGTTAAAGATGGTTAAAAACACCAAGTTGAGGAGGATAAAGGCATGCACAGAATGGGGGTGGGAGTCAACAGCTATAGACCTTATGTCCAACAAAAGCATGGATAATGAGGTGCTGAGAAACTGATCTATGCTAAGAAAATTCTACCTGATTTTGAGACTGAAGGTCTAAAATTTACATTCAAAATGGGAAAGATGCTCATTATGAAAATCAGCATATTAACATCAAGAAGGTCCCTTCCTAATATCAAGGTACTTGGGATGCCTAACTTATAATCTGAAGGTTTCTTTATTAGCATAAATCATAAACCAAAACCAAATGTTTCTTTAAGAGATAATTTCATCATGCTGGTAGCCTAGTGAGTGAAATTTTCTCCATTTTCAGCAGGAGGATGATCTACTGGAAGGGAAACTCATCTCCTGGTTGAAGAATATTATCCCCTGTATGGTGCTAGAGACATGTTGAAAAAATCTTTGTCTCCAAATCCTTTTACTAGGTGCATAGATGGACCAATACCATTTGTTTGCATTTAGAATTACATTGCCAGTCCAACATATTTCCTATGGTTGGTTGCAAATTCCAAGTTTACAATTCAATTTACATTATATACATTATATTTCGAACCCTTGGGGATTTAAGTTCTGCCAATGAAGCATGCTACATCAATCTCCCTTCTGTTTTTCCGGCTTCCCGGTCACTGCCATGCCTTAGGTACAAAGCACACAGGAATTCCAATCCCATTTCACCCCTCCTCCTTTCTCTTTTCTTCATCATCACTCTTTTCCCAGATGTGCTTATGTTCAATTTGTACTTCCTTCAACCCATCCTGTTGTATCCTTTGGGATACCCAGTATATTTTCAGCAAACTCCCTTATATTCTTGAATGTTTCAATCAGTATTGCCCCTACCTATACTTTTATTTCCATTGAATGTACACATTTTTAATATACTTTTCAATGTAGCCCATATATGCTCTTCACTTGCCTTTCTTTTAAATATCACTGAATTCAGCAATCACATCTGCCAGGCATTTTAAGACCTGACGCGGTTATTCAGTTGAGTCAAATGGATTGAATTTATCAAGGGGAAAGTAGGTACTCTCTTATCAGTTATTATTGATATTGATAACCATTTTTGTTCTGTCCTTTCCAGTACAAATATTATTCTCCTTGGCAGAAAATTTGTAAACAAATAAATTTGAAGAACTCTCTTTTCTTTCTCTTTCCCAAGTTGCAAAGAGTGGGGTAAAGGTGAAGTTACATAGGGAAATTGGGCAAATAAGATTGTTTAAAAACGAAGTCATGGGAGGGGACTATCAATATAGAGGATTATTTGAGTGTTCCTGGATTGCACGGTTCTAGCTGATCATATTTCTCAATGATAAGAACCAGAAATAAATGGCTCTGTCATACCACTAGTTCTTTACCTTGTTTTGTAAGCTCAGTGAGAGAAGGGATGCTTTTGCTTTTCTTTATATCAGAAACATTTACCACAGTTTCTTGCACAAAGTATTCAATAAAAGCTTTCTCTTTTGACTATTGATTATACACATTTGGAATGATTTGAAGGCTGGTGTAGATAGCTGATATTTCTGTTCACCTTTGTTACCCTTCTTTCATAATTTCCTGTTCCCCCAGATTTTTCATTTATGTTTTCTCTATACCAATGTATTTTGACACGTCCTTTCCCTAAATGTCCTCACAGAGGGAGGAGAGCTCAGGACAGAGAAGAGCGGTGGTTCACCATTACAGCCTAACTCCCAATCTCTAGCAATTTTAGGGATCTGGGGAGTGGGTGGTAATGACCAAATGTGGCATTCTTGCAATATACTGTTGACAAATTGGTTTCTATCTTTCAAACAAGCAGAAAACAAGTTCTTAAACAATGTTCTCCTTTTGACAATTTGAAATTAAGTGAGATCAGTTTTTTATAGTCATTCAAAGAGATTATTAAAGAAGAAAGAGGACTGAATCCAGTGATAACAATTAAAATATAGTACTTTTTTCTTCTTTTCTTTTTTACCCTCACCAGTTACTGGCCAAAGGACAAGTTATTCTCCATCCTGAGTTTGTTCATGTATAAGATAGAATAAAAGCAATAATACTTTCTCTGTGTACTTCCACTCCAAGTCAGGGCTCTTGGGAGGAAACATCACATATCTTAAAACTGTTGCAGAAATGTGAGATTTTAGTTGCAAAATGTTTCAAGGAATAAGGAGATATAAATGAGAGATAGCAAAGTGTCATGGGTAGAGAGCCAGTCTTAGAATCTAGACCACTAAGATTTAAATTCTGCCTTTGACTCTTACTGACTTTATGACTGTAGGCAGGAAACTTAATCTTTCAGTACCCTAGTTAACTCTTTAAAACTGTGAATAAGGGGTGGCTAGGTGGCACAGTGAGTAGAGAGTTGGCCCTGGAGTCAGAAGGACCTGAGTTTGGTTCCGGCCTCAGACACTTAACGCACACACAAACAAACACCTAGCTGTGTGACCTTGGGCAAGTTACTTAACCCCAATTGCCCTCCAAAAAAAAACTGTGAATAATAGAAAAAATTCAGTTCTCCATTAGTAGATGGAGTTTTTGCTGTGGGAATACTCTTTGAGAATGAAATTTTAAGTCTGGATAAAAAGCAAAGAAGCCAACAAAATGATCAGTTATTTCTTTCTTTATGATCTTGTAGGTAGAGGCATTTCTTTTTTTCCCTTAAATTCTATTTTTAATTCTTATTAAATACATTCCAACAACATTGTTAAAATATTTTGCAATAAATTTTTAAAAATTGAGTTGTAAACACTTTTCTCTCTCTGACACCTCCCATTCCTTGAGAAGACAAACAATTTAATATAGATTTTATACATGTAATTATGCATGGATATGATGGATAGACTCGGATAGAGTTGGGTATGACTGAACAATAAAATACATGCTAAGTAATACAAAACATGGGCAATTGGTAGCACAGTGTATAGAATGTCAGGCCTGGATTCAGAAAGACTAATCTTTCATAGTTCAATTCTGGTTTCAGACACTTACTAGGTGTGTGAATCTGGGCAAGTCCCATAACCCCATTAACCTCAGTTTTCTCATCTGTAAAATGAGCTGGAGAAGGAAATAGCAACCACCCCAGTATCTTAAAGAAGCCACGAAAACCCCAAATAGGCTCACAAAGGGTCAGATAGAAAAATATGACTAGATAACAACATATAAAAAAACATACAAACCATAATGCTATACCGCAGAAGAAAACACACAAAAAAATAAAACAAGAAAAATAATGTTAAAAATGTATGCTTTAATCTGTGTTGGATTGCATGTTGTAATGGAAAGCAGAGGAGTACTTAGCACCTTGTTTCAATTCAAGTGTCTGAGTCTTGCACCTGATTATGTAAAGTCTTTGTTGGAAACAGAACCTGTGAAATTCACAGTAGGAGGGACTTGCCAAAGAATGGAACAGGAAGGAAATAAGAGGTGTGCAGACCAGGGAGGAGCTAAAGACCATAAAAATGCTGAATACATCTGGGACTGAGCAGAACTGAGAGGAAGCATGACTGTGGTGTCGGCACTTTATATGTCTGTGTTGATGTTACTTTTTCAGATCTGTCAGCTGATAGCAAATATTGCTGTTACAGAAGCTCTGGGGCCTTACTGCTGGTTCACAAGCCCTGAAAGAGGATTTTTTTGTTTTGTTTTGTTTTCTGTTTACAGAAATCCTGGAGGAAAGTTTTACTGATGTTTGCAGAGGACCTGGGATTATACTGATGATTTGTGTTGCTTTCTCAGACCTTATTTGTGGGTCTGTGTTGATTTCACAAGCAGAAAGTGAAGATGGTGCCGGCAATCTATATGAATGTTGTTTTGGCTCTGTTAAACTTGTCTTCCCAGAAAGAGAAAGTGTGAAGAGCTTGAGGTGGACTAGTCACTGTAAGCTTCAATATGGAACAGGAACTGGACTAGGAAATTGACAAGGAGCTGGATGAGAAGCTGGATAAGGAGCTGAGAGCATCCTACCTGTGAATCCAGGAAACATTTGGGTGAATTCAGGCAAGAGTTGGGACCAGAGAAGAGGAAACATGGAATTTGGAAGCCAGGATCAAGTCAAGATGAAAAGATTTTTCCTTGGGTACTTAGTGCTGACTGACAAAATCATGTCTTACTCTGACCTAGGGATGGGAGAACTTTGTACTTTGTACCTCTTAAGGATGATTGAGTTAAGGATGATTGGAAGATAGTCTCCAATCAAGAAGAAAGAAGACTTTCTAACTGACAAGATTAAGACAATGTGACCTACTGGTGGGAGAACTTTGTATCTTGTATCTTCAATGATATCTCTTTTTAAAGACTATGTGGCCACTTTAGGGCTAAGTTGGTATGTCATATCATTGTGAATTCTGTACTTTGGTTTCTCTGAATACTATGCTTTGGTTTACTACCGAATAAAGAGACCCTTCACTATCCTATGTGAACAGAATCTTAGAGCAATTCACAGCAGCAGTCCTCTGGATTGGTATTTGTGCTTGATTTTACACCTGTTTCATCATTGGATCCTTTTGAACTGACTTGGATCATTGTCTTGATCAGAATAGCTGTCTTTCACATTTCAATGTTTGTGCAATGTTGCTATTTCACTGTCCAATGTTCTTCTGATTTTCCTCACTTTATTTTTCATAAGTTCATATAGGTCTTCCCTGCTTTTTTTCCTTTCCTGAAACTATTATGCCAATCATTTCTTAATAGCACAATAATATTTCATGGAAATTGTATGCCATAACTTGTTCAGCCCTTCTTCAACTGATGGGCATCCTCCAATTTCCAAACCTTTTCCTTCCCCACACAGAAAACTATACTATAAATATTTTGTGCAAACATGTCCTTTCCCCTTTTCTTTATTTTTTAAAAATATAGACCTAGCAATGCCATTGCTGGCTCAAAGTTTATGCCTAGAAATATAGCTCTTTGGCATAGCTCTTGATTCTTCTTCAGAATTTGTCATTTTCCTTTTCTATTATGTCAGCCAATATGATAGGTATGAGGTAATATCTCTGAGTTGTTCTAATTTGCTTCTCTCTAATCAATAGTGGTTTTAATTTCATTTATAGATAAGTGGATCTTTATTTCTTCTTCTGAAAAATGCTTTTTCATATCCATTGTTCACTTATTGACTGAGGAATGACACTTAATTTTAGAAATTTGACTCAGTTCACTGTATTTTTGAGAAATGAGACTTTTATCATAAAAACTTGCTGTAAAACCAGTTTCCTGTTCTTCTAATTTGGGATTTATTACTTGTCTATGTGTGAGTGTATGTGGGGTGTGTGTGTGTGTGTGTGTGTGTGTGTGTGTGTGCAAAAGCTTTTTAATTTCATATAATCAAAATTTTCTATTTTACTTCTTCCAACCCTTTTGATCACTTGTTTCTTAAAAAAAAAAAAAAAACTCTCCCATTATCCATAGATCTCATAAACATATTTTCCCTTGTTAAGCTAACTTATTGACAATATCACCATTTATGTGAAATTATTTATCTATTTTAACTTTATCTTGATATATTTTGAAAGATGCTCCTCTATGCCTAATTTCTACCAAATTTATTTCAATTTCTCCCAGCAATTTTTGTCAGCTAATGAGTTCTTATGCACACCCCACCGCCCCCCCAAAAAAAACAACTTGGATCTTTGTGCTCATCACACATTAGGTTAATACAGCAATTTATTATTTATAGCATACACAATCTAATTGATTATAATTTAACTTGTTCAACTCTCAATTTATAATAAGGACCAGAATGTTTTAATGTTTACTTCTTTGTGATATAGTTAGAAGTCTACAAATACTAGGCCACCTTCCTTCACATTTTTTCATATATTTCCTAGACAATATTGATAATATGTTCTTAAAGATGAGTTTTGTTATTATTTATTCTCATTCTTTAAAACACATCTCTGTTGTATGTGACCAAATAAGTAAAATAATTTTAGTAAATTGTCATTTTTATTATGCTGATTTAATCTAATAATATTTAATATTTCTCCAATTATTAGATCTATATTTATATCTATGAAATATGTTTTCTTATTGTATTTATACAATCCCTTGGTTTACCTTGGCAGGTAGCCCAAACTAATTCATATTATCTGTGGACGAGTGGAATTTTTTTTCCTTTCTTTTCATGTTGGTGGTTGTTGGTAATCTATAAACAATGCTAATGATTTATTTAGTTTTATTTCCTATCTTGTCATTTTGGTGAAATTACTACATGTTTCAACTAGATTTTCAGTTGATTCCCTAGGGTTTTCTAAGTATACCATCATGTCATCTGCAAAGAGTAATAGTTTTGTTTCCTTGTTTACTGTTTTTATTACTTCAATCTGTTTTTTTTCTTCTCTTATTGCCATATCTAACATTTCTAGTACAAAATTGAATAATAATGGTGATAATGAATATCTTTGCTCTACCCCTGAATTTATTGTAAAAGCATCAAGATTATTCTCATTAGAGATGATAACTGCTCTTGGTTTTAGATAAATACTACTTATCTTAAGAAAGGCTCAATTTGTTCCTATGCTTTCTGAAATTTTTAAAAATAGAAATGGGTACTGTATTTTGTAAAAGGCTTTTCTTTCTCCCCATCTATTTGTATCATGATAAGATTTTTGTAGTTTTTGTTATTGGTATGATAATTGTTATGCTAATAGTTTTCCTAATATTGAACCTTTCCTGCATTCCTGATATAAGTCCCAGATGGTTTTAGCACATAATCTTTGGGACATACTGCTGTAATCTCCTTGCGCTGTTGTTGTTTGGTCATTTCATTCATGTGTAACTTTTTGAGATATCAGACAGTGTTTATTTGGCAAAGATACTAGATTGGTTTACCATTTTTTCCCCTAAATTATTTTTGTAGATGAAGAACTGAAACAAACACGTTAAGTGACTTGACTTGCCCAGGTTCATACAAGTAGTTAGTATCCGAGGCCAGATTTGAACTGAAGAAGGTGAGTCTTCCTGACTTTATGCCCAAAACACTATCCATTACATCATTCCATTGCTCTTTCACCTTGATAGTATTTTATTAAAATATTTTTGCATTGCTATTCATTAAGGAAATTGGTCTATAATTTTCTTTCTCTGTTTTTGCTCTCCCTGATTTACATTTCAAAATTATTTTTGTGTCACAAATGAATTTGGTAGAATTCTGTCTACTTTTTTTTTAATAGTTTACATAATATTGGAATTAATTGTTCCTTAAATGTTTGGTAGAATTGACTTATGAATATATCTGTTTCTGGGGATTTTTTTTCTTTTTTTTTTAAATTAATTTATTAGTTTAGTTTCAGTTAACAAGATTCAATTCCATAGTTCCTTGATTTTCAAATTTCCTTTACTTCCCTCCCCCCTCCCCACACAACAGCATATAGTCCAGTATATGATCTGCAAATGCATTCATATTAGACATTATTCCAATTACAAAGGTGTATTGTGCTAGGTGGGATGAAAGATGGTAAGGAAGAAATAAAACCAAACAATGAAAAGAACAAGATCATTTAGTTTGCTTCCATCAGGATTCAGGCTCAGTTCTTTCTAGTTATATCTCTGGATGGCGCATTTCTCACTTTCTTGAGTCTTTCGGGATTAACTTATATCACTGCATTGCTGAAAAGAGTCCAGTCTGTCATAGTTGGTCATCACAGATATGGTATGTCTGTGATTGTATACAGATTTCTTCTGATTCTACTCTTCTCGCTCAGCATCAGTTTGTATAAGTCTCTCCAGGTAATTATGAAATCCGTCACCTCTTCATTTCTTATAGCACAATAATATTCCATTACATTCATATACCACAACTTGTTTAGCCATTCCCCGATTGATGAGCACCCCTTCAGTTTCCAATTCTTTGCAACCACAAAAAGGGCTGCTAAAAATATTTTTGTACATATGGGTCTTCCTCCCACTTCTATGATCTTTTTGGGATACAACCCTAGAAGTGGTATGGCTGAGTCAAGGGGTATGAAATTATTTATAATCCTTTGGGCATAATTCCAGATTGCTCTCCAGAATGGTTGGATAAGTTCACAACTCCACCAGCAATGTATTACTGTTCCAATTTGTCCATATCCTCTCCAGCATTTGTCACTTCCTTGTTTTGTCATCTTAGCCAATCTGAATGGAGGGATGTGGTATCTCAGAGTTGTTTTGATTTGCATTTCTCTAATTAATAGTGAGTTAGAGCATTTCTTCATATGCTTATAGATATCTTTAATTTCTTTCTCTGAAAACTTCCTGTTCATATCCTTTGACCACTTATCAATTGGGGAATGACTTGTATTCATATAGATTTGGCTCAATTCTCTATAAATTTTAGAGATGAGTCCTTTATCAGAGACACAAGTTGTAAAAATTCTTTCCCAGTTTCCCACCTCCCTCTTGATCTTGGTTACACTGGCTTTGTTTGTACAGAAGCTTTTCAATTTAATGTAATCAAAATTATCCATTTTGCATTTTATAATGCTCTCTAATTCTTGTTTGGTCCTAAAGTCTTCCCCTCTCCACAGATCTGTCAGGTAAACTATTCCTTGCTTTTCCAAATTGCTTACAGTATCATTCTTTACACCTAGATCATGCACCCATTTGGACTTGGTTTTGGTATATGGTGTTAGATAATGGTCTATGCCCAGTTTCTGCCATACCATATTCCAGTTTTCCCAGCAGTTTTTGTCAAATAGTGCATTCTTATCCCAAAAACTGGGGTCTTTGTGTTTATCGAACAATAGATTGCTATATTCATTAACTGCTGGGTCTCCTGCACCTAATCTATTCCATTGATCCACTACTCTACACCTCTGCCAGTACCAAGCAGTTTTGATGACTGCTGCTGTATAATACAGATTAAGATCTGGCATAGCTAGTCCACCTTCCCTAGCATTTCTTTTCATTAATTCCCTTGATATTCTAGACTGTTTGTTTTTCCAAATAAATTTTGTTATTATTTTGTCTAACTCTAGAAAGTAGTTTTTTGGTAAATTGATTGGTATGGCACTAAATATATAGTTTAGTTTGGGTAAAATTGTCATTTTTATTATATTAGCTCGACCCAGCCATGAGCAATTGATATTTTTCCAACTATTTAGATCTGCTTTTATTTGTGTGAGAAGTGTTTTGTAGTTGTGATCATATAGATTCTGGGTTTGTTTTGGCAAGTAGATTCCCAAATATTTTATAATGTCTACAGTGACTTTAAATGGGATTTCTCTTTCTATCTCTTGCTGTTGAGTTTCATTAGAGATGTACAGGAATGCTGAGGATTTATGTGGGTTTATTTTATATCCTGCAACTTTGCCAAATTTATTTATTGTCTCTAGTAGTTTTCTACTTGATTCTCTAGGATTCTCTAAGTATATCATCATATCATCTGCGAAGAGTGATAGCTTGGTCACTTCTTTACCTAATTTGATTCCTTTGATTTCTTTTTCTTCTCTAATTGCTACTGCTAGTGTTTCTAGTACCAGATTGAATAAGAGGGGTGATAGTGGACACCCTTGTTTCACTCCTGATCTTATTGGAAAGGCTTCTAGTTTATCCCCATTGCATATAATACTTGCTGATGGTTTTAAATAGATTCTATCAACTATTTTGAGGAAGGCTCCATTTATTCCTATACTTTCTAGTGTTTTTAATAGGAATGGGTGTTGTACTTTGTCAAAAGCCTTTTCTGCATCTATTGAGATGATCATGTGGTTTCTGCTAGTTTTATTGTTGATGTGCTCAATTATACTGATGGTTTTCCTAATATTAAACCATCCTTACATTCCTGGAATGAATCCTACCTGATCAGAGTGTATTATTTTTGTGATAAGTTGTTGGAGTCTTTTGGCTAATATTTTATTTAGAATTTTTGCATCTAAATTCATGAGGGAAATTGGTCTATAATTTTCTTTCTCTGTTTTATCTCTTCCTGATTTAGGAATCAGTACCATATTTGTGTCATAGAAAGAGTTTGGTAGGACTCCTTCTTCTCTAATTTTCCCAAATAGTTTGTAGAGTATCGGAATCAATTGTTTTTTTAAATGTTTGATAGAATTCACTAGTAAACCCATCTGGCCCTGGAGATTTTTTCCTAGGGAGTTCTTTGATGGCTTGTTTGATTTCTTTTTCTGAGATGGGGTTATTTAGGTAATTCACTTCCTCTTCAGTTAATCAGGGCAACTTGTGATTTTGTAAATATTCATCCATTTCACTAAGATTGTCATATTTATGTGCATACAATTGGGAAAAGTAATTCCCCATTATTTTTTTGATTTCCTCTTCATTGGAGGTAGATTCACCCTTTTTATTTTTGATACTCATAATTTGGTTTTCTTCTTTCTTTTTTTCATCATATTGACTAAGGGTCTATGATTTTTTTTTCCTTAGGAAGATCATTTGTGTCTTTTTATAATTATTTTTCTAAGATGGAGTTAAGTATTCTATTTCATCTTCTCTTAATCTGGATAGTTAATATTTTTGTAAATATTCATCTATTTTACTTAGATTGTAAGTTTCATTGGCATATACTTGGGAATTGGGAAAATAACTCCTAATAATTGCTTTAATTTCCTCTTCATTGTGGTGAATGCATCCTTTTCATTTTTGATACTGGCAATTTGGTTTTCATCTTTTTTTAAAATCAAATTAGCAAATTTTTTATCTGTTTGATTGAATTTTTCATAAACTCACTACTAGTTTAATTTATTAGTTCAAATTGTCCACCACTAATATATTTTACTGTGTATATGCACCTATATTAACCATTACTTTAGTAATTTGGATGTTATGACATTTGGTGCATATTTTAATATTAATATTGCTTTCACTTATTATGGTACACTTTAGCAAGATATAGTTTCCCTATATATCTTTTTTTAATTAGTTTTATTTTTTGCTTCTGGTTTATCTAAGATCACGATTGCTACCCCTACCTTTTCAACTTCCACTGGAGAATGATATATTCTGCTCCTGACCCTTATCTTAACTCTCCCTGTGTTTCTAATAAAAAAACATAATGCCAGATTCTGGCTTTTAATCAAGTTTGTTATCTATTTCTATTTTATGGGTAAATTTATCCCACAAACATTCACAGTTACAATTATTAACTGTGCATTTCAATTCGTCCTATTTTCTGTTTATCCTTTTCTCTTTTAATCCTGTCTCTCCTCTGACATTTGTTTTTCTACTGAGCATCGCTTTGTTATTTTTTTCCTGACCTCTCTTTTATCTCCTCCCCTTTTCTCTTATCCCCTTCCCCTCTTACTTAACCTATTGGGTGAGTTAGATTTTGATTACCTACAGAGAGAGAGAGAGAGAGAGAGAGAGAGAGAGAGAGAGAGAGAGAGAGAGAGAGAGAGAGAGAGAGAGAAACTTGTGTGTGTGTGTATGTGTCTGTATATATGTATAAATGTGGGTGTGTGTATTCCACTTTGAACCAATATAAATATTAGTGAAGTTCAAGGATTTCCTGTTCCAAATTTTGCCCTTCACTGTAAATTCTCTTTCTTCCAAACCGCTTTTATGTGAGATAATTTCCCCACCCATTCTTCCTTTCTCTTTCCCCTTCTCCTATGCCACCCCTTTTTCTCATATATTCATATTATTTTTTACATCATCTGAACATAACCTACTCACTTGTTAACCCTTTTTCCATATAGAATCCTACTAACTGCCCTAATAATGTTAAAGTTCTCAGAAGTTACATGTATTTCCTTCTCATATATAAAGGCAAATGGTTTAAACTTATTAGTTGTTTATGATTTCTCTTTTATGTTTAACTTTGTATGCTTCTCTTGAGTCTTGTATTTGGAAGTCAAATTTTCTAATCAGCTCTGGCATTTTCATCAGAAATGTTTGAGCGTACTCTTCTTCATCACATATTTTTGTCTGTTTGGAAGCATTTGATATGGTTTTGCTAGATAGGTAATTTTTTTTATTGTGATCCCACATCTTTTGCATTCAGGAATGTCATATTCTAAACTCTCCACTCTTTTCAAGTGTTAGGGAGCAAGTCTTGCATCATTTTGACTGTGGCTCAATGTTATTTGATTTTTTTTTCCTTTCTAGCTGTGTGAAGTAGGTTTTTTTCCACCTGGGAAGTTCTAGAATCCAGCTATATTATTCTTGGGAGTTTTCCTTTTTGGGATTTTTTTAAAGGTGATTATGGCTATATTCTTTGATTTTCTGTTTTGCCCTTTGGTTTTAGGATATCAGGGCATTTTTTAAAATAAAACAACTGCAGTATTTGTGTGTGTGTGTGTGTGTGTGTGTGTGTGCCTCCTTTACCAAGACATTAAATTGTCTTTTAATAAATTGTCTTTCATTTCATTACCATTTTTGTTTTTTCTGTAACACTCTTTTTTGATTTTGAAAATCATTTTTAAACTCTTCAATGAATTCTTATCAGGATTGTGTCCAATTCACATTTTTCCTTGAGGCTTTGCTTGAAGCTCTTTTGACTCGTTTTCTGAATTTCTGCACTGATCTTCCCTGTCACCATAGTTCTATTTTTCTTTTTTTATGGTCAAGCCCTTTTTACCCCCCTTTCTTATTTGCTAATTTTCCCACCCTATGCCTTGATTTTGAACTTTTGTAAAAGTTTATCTTTGTCTATCATGCGGGGGATGGGGAAGGCACTCACTCAAGTTTTTGCTTTTTCTCAATGATATATCTGGTTCTTACCCAGGAAAGACCCCTGATCCCTTGGGATTGCAATATATACTACTCTTCATGGCCTTGCTTCCTTGGGATGAGAAGTAATACTGTTGAGTATGGGCCTTTATCTCTTGTGACAAACAGTAATACTTCCCCACAGAGCTTTTAGTCTCTCTTGATTGGAGATGCCCAAAAGCAGCTGATCCTGTGTCCAATGCTATAATCTCTTTCTTACAGCTTGGCAACTACCCTTACTATCTCTGAATTGAGGGATCCCAAATCTGTTGTGTCTTCTATTGCCACGCCTTGTTCTGCCCCTGCTATTTCATCCATTTGGGCTTCAGGTAAGTTCCTTCTGACATGCTAAATTGTCTTGGACTGGAAGACTGTCTCACTCTGACCTTTTCTTTGCTCTACCATTCCAGATTTCAATTTGAGCTATTTTTTTAAAGTTGTTTATAGGGGAACCTTTGGAAGGTCTTAGCAGAGTACTTTCTCTGCTTTGGCATAGAATTCCTATTACTTTCAACAATGCACATCACAACCTGCTCACAATTTCCCATCCTGTTTGGACTTTATGTCTTCCAATCAACTTCCCATCAGAGTATCCATAACATGGAGCTCTAGTTCTGATGATAATGACCTTCTTTACTGTTACCTAGAATCTGCATAGCATTGTAGTTTTGTCTCACGGCTTGCCCATCTTCTGTTGTGTGCATTTATTTGTGATAATACACAAACTTTTTTTAAACAGTAAGTAAAAGTAAAAACATCATTTAATCCTGATCACAAGATTGTTTGTTCAATGAGTTGGTATTCTGACTGGTCTCATGATTATTGTGATTCACTTAATTTTATTTCTCTGAAATTGAAATTCCATCAAAAATGCATTTATATTTTAACATGTCTTGCTTTTTATATAATTTATATTGAAGTAATGTAATACTTTTTCTTATTTCTTGATCTTAGAAATATTGTAACCTGGAATTTATAAGCGTATAAATTTAGTAAGCACTAAGCATTTTCATCAATTTATCTAATTTTTATATACTTCACTTTCAGAAGAAAAAGTTCAATTGAAAATATGTCAGACTCTTTTAACTTTTAAAATTATTATAAGAAGCAATGTTATTATGGTATGGTCAAACAATAACCTGAAGAAAATTTATATGAATTTTGAGACTTATGGAAGTTATCACTCACAGTAGGCACAACATAATAAATATAACTTGATTGTAAGATATAAATAATAACATACCCCCAAAACAAACCAGAATGCAATAATATTACACTTTTAATACTTCTGTCCCCTAAGAAGAAAGTCAGGGAAATATTAAACAAAATTGGTGTTGGGAAATAGGAGAGTTTAGTTGCTTTATGCTGAAATGCATAGGTTTTGAGTATGTTAAATAATGTAATTTACAATTCTTGAGACCATTGATTGAAGGCTTACATTACTAACCCTAAATCAAAGACTCCTACAAAATTCCACAGGGCTAGAAGGTATTAATCCTATTCACTTTATCAATGACTTATGATTATAAAAAGAAACTAAATGACAGGAAGACTAAGAACTATTATCAGAAAGATGGGGGAGGGAACTAAAAAATAAGTGAATTTAGCTGTTCTTGCTATTTTGTTCTCCCAATTGTGTAGTCAATGTTTTTTTTTTTTTCTGCATTAAAAAAAAAAAGATGATGGTTTGGGACTTTTCAACACTGAAATATGAATAGATAAAATTACAACTGCCATAAAGTCTTCTCTGGGGGGGGGGCAGAGACAAGATGGCAGAGTAGAAGCAGCACTTCCAAGGTGGTCTGCCCCACACCACCTCCAAACAATGTAAAAGGGAAATCTGAACAACTTCTGGACCCTTGGTTTTAGCCCTAGGGTGGCCAGGCCAGCAGCCAGCTGGAGGGACCCCAGAACACTAGCATCTGTGGCGATTCCAGAATTATCAACACAGATATGCCTAGGACAAAGTCTTCTCTGGGATATTAAGAAAGCCTTCTTTTCCTACAAAATGCATGTAACATGATTACATGTATGATAAAAAAAAATCCTTCAAGGCTTAGAAATAGAAAATATTCTCCAAAGAAGTTATACAATAGTTCCTAACACTTGCAGCAATAAAATATAAGGACCATCACTACTGCAGAGGCATTATTATTATTATTATCATTTTTTGAGCACACTGCTAGAAGAGTTAACAGAATCGACTGCTGGTATAGTGAACAAAGGGAATTAAAATGTTTTAAAGTAAGTTGTATGTGTATTATGCAATTCCATGGGCAGTAATAAACATTTAAAATTTTCACATCCAACATAAGATTAAAGTCAATTGTAAAGTGAGGATAAATGAATAGCTTAATAAATTTGTCAGCATTTGACTTTATTTTAACTTATAATAAATTTCTTTCCTTGTGCCTCCCCCACATTTGTGTCTTTAGCCAGTCAGTACAGAAGTGTTTCATTTAAGGCTGTGGGCTTGGAGTCCCAGTGTCTGGGCTTGAATTACAGTTAAGATTTTATTTTCCATGTGAGGTGGGATAAGTCATCTAAAAGTCTCTGGTGCTCAATTATCAACCATAAAATAAAGTGGTTGGATAAGATGATCTTTAAGGTCTTTTAAAATCATATTTTATTTTTCCCCAATTACATGTAAACGTGATTCTTAAGTCATTTAAAAAAAAGCTTCAAATTCTTTCCCTCTGTCCCTATCCCTCCATTAGCTGATAAGTAATTTGATGTTATATGTATAAAATCATGCAAAACATATTATCATATCACTCACATTGTGAAAGAAGGCCAAAAAAGAAAGTAAAGAAAAAATAAAGCGAAAAATAGTATGCTTCAATATGCATGCAGACTTCATCACTCTGAGGATGCAAAGGATTTTTTCATAATGAGTCATTTGGAATTGCCTTGGATGCTTATATTGCTTAGAATAGTTGAGTCACTCACAGTTGATCACCTAACAGTATTGTTATTACTATGTAAAATGTTCTCCTGTTTGTGTTCACTTCACTTTGCATCAGTTCATGTAAATCTTTCCAGGTTTTTTTTTAATTTTATTTTAACAAATGCTTTATTAACTTCTGGTTTACATCATTCATTTCAGCCAGATTTTCAAGTTACAATTTTTTCCCCATTTTTCCCCTACCCACCATCCCATAATAGCAGTCCCACAAGATATCCCCTCATCCAATCTGCTCTCTCCCATATCTTCTCCCATACCCCCTTCAACTTTGCCATTAGGGCAAGGTGAATCTCTGTGCTCCAATGCCTGCACACCTTATCTCCCAATTACATGCAAAATAGTATTGATAATAGTATTTATATACATTTAAAACATTTAATTTTAAAATTTCAAATTTAAGATCCATTTCCTTCCTCCCTTGTCACCCACTCCCTCTTGGAATATAAGCTATTCAGTATGTGTTGTATGTGTAGCTATGCAAAACATTACCATAGTAGATATATTGTAAAAGACTGCTTATATTTCCCTCCCACCCATCCCACTCCCCCACCTGGTCCATTCCCTACTTTGATCCTGTCCCTCTTCAAAAGTGGGTACATCCAACCTCCCCTCCCCTCAGAATGCTCTCCTCTCCATCATCCCTCACTCTCATGCCCCTACCCCTACTCTTCTGCAGGGTGAGATATCCCATTTAGTATGTATGTCATTCTTTCCCTGAGCCAAATTCAATGAGAATATGGTTTTTCCTTTTTGCCTTCCTGTTCTTCCCCTCCCCTGCAACTACCCAGGTTTTTCTGAAATCATCCTGCTCAACATTTCTTATAGCAAAATAACATCCCATTACAATAATATACCACAACTTGTTCAACCATTCCTCAATTGATGGATTTCCCTTTAATCTCTAATTCTTTGCCACCAGTTGAAGAGCTGATTTAAATATATTTGTACAAATAGGTCCTTCTCCTTGCTTTGAATCTCTTTGGAATACAGACCTAATAGCGGCATTGCTGGATCAAGGAGTATGTACCATTTTATAACCCTTCAGGCACAGTTTCGAATTGCTCTCCAGAATGCTTTGATCAATTTACAACACCATTATTAGTGCATTATTATCCCAATTTTCCCACATCATCTCCAACATTTATCCTTTTCCCTTTTTATAATGACAAACAATCTGATAAATGTGAGGTGGTACCTCAGTGTTATTTTAATTTACCTTTTTCTCATCAATAATAATCAAAAACATTTTAATATGATTATAGATAGTTTTGATTTGTTCATTTGAAAACTCATTAATATCCTTTGACAATTTATCAATTGTGAAATGATTTATATTCTTATAAATTTGATTCATCTCTACATATTTGAGAAATTATGCCTTTATCAGAGACATTTGTAAAAGTTCTTTCCCAACATCCTATTTTCCTTCTTATAAATGTGTGTTTTCAGCATTCATTCTAACAAGATTTTGAGTTCTACTTTTTATTCCCTCCCTTCCTCACCCGTCCCAACACAGCATACAATTTCATATAGCCTATATATGTACAATCATATTGAACATAGTTCCATATTAGTCAAGAATCAGAACAGAAAAAGGGGGGAGAGAGGAAGAAAGAGAAATAATTTGCTTTGATCTGCATTCAGACTTTATAGTTCTTTCTCTGGATGTGGATAGCATTTTCCATCATGAGCCTTTTGAAACTGTCTTACATCATTGCATTGCTCAGAAGAGCTAAATCTATCAAAGTTGGCCATTGTATAATGTTGCTGTTACTATGTTCAATGTTCTCCTGGTTCTGGTCAGTTCACTCAGGATTGGTCTGCTTTCCTTCTAATCCTGGTTGCTTTGATTTTCTTTGTGCAAAATCTTATTTTATGTAATATAGTCAAAATCATTCTTTTTACATCCAGTAATGCAGTCTCTTGTTTGGTCATTAATTCTTCCTTACTCTATCAAACTAATATGCAAACAATTCCTTACTCTCCTAATTTGTTTATGCTATCCCCTTTATGTCTAACCCATGCTCCCATTTTGGCCTTATCTTGGTACATGGAATAAGATGTTGGTCTATAATTGATTTCTGCCATACTGTTTTATGGATTTCCAAGCAGTTTTTGTCAAATAAGTTCTCCTGCCAAAAGCTGGGGTCTTTGGGTTTATCAAACATTTATATTACTATGGCTGTATATTGCTCTTACTTCAGTACCTATTTTATTCCAATGAACCACCACTTAATTTCTTAGCCAGTATCAGATTGTTTTAAGGATTACCTCTTTATAATATAGTTTGAGACCTTCCATTCCAATTTTCATTAATTCCCTTGATATTATTGTCCTTTTGTTCATTCAGATGACTTTTATTATTATTTTTCTACCTCTATAAAATAATTTTTGGTAGTTTGGTATGACATTGAACAAGTAGGTTAATTTAGAATTGTCATTTTTATTATATTGACTTGTGATATTTTCCCAATTACTTATTTTTGATTTTATTTGTGTGAAAAGCATTTTGAAATTGTGTTTATATAATTCCTAGGTTTGTCTTGGCAAACAGAATCCCAACTATTTTATGTTTTCTATACTTATTTTAAATTGAATTTCTCTATCTCTTGCTGCTAGACTTTGTTAGTAATATATAGATGTGTTGCTGATTTATGTGGGCTAATTATATTTCCTGTTACTTTGCTTAAGTTGTTGATTATTTCAACTAGCTTTTTAGTTGATTGTCTAGGATTCTCTAAGTGTACACACATCATATTATCTGCAAAGAGTGACATTTTCATTTTCTCATTGGCTAATCTAATTCCTTCAATTTATTTTTTTTTCTCTTACTGATCTAGTTAACATTTCTAGTACAAATTTTATAAAAGTGATGATAATGGGCATATCTACTTCACCTCTAATCATATTGGGAAGGCTTCTAGTTTATCTTCATTATAGATTATGGTTGCAAATGGTTTTATACAGATACTATTTATCATTTTAGGGAAAGATCAATTTATTCCTATGTTCTCTAGTGTTTTAATAGAAATGAATATTGCATTCTGTCAAAATATTTTTCTGGACAAATTGAGATAATTACATGATGTCTGTTAGTTTTGTCATTCATATTTTCAGTTATGCTGACAGATTTTTTTTATTGAAATAGCCCTACATTCCTGGTACAGATCCTACCTGGTCATAGTGTATGATCCTGTGACATATTGATATAATCTCTCTGCTTGTACTTTATCTCTCTCTCTCTCTCTCTCTCTCCTTATTTATTTATTTATTCATGTATTCATTCATTTATTCATTCATTCATTCACTCATTCATTCATTCATTCATCTATTTATTTATTTCTTTATTCATTCATTCATTCATTTATTCATTTATTTATTTATTTTCCCCAAAAGGCTTTATTAGCTTCTGGTTTACATCTTTCTTTTCCACCAGATTTTGAGTTACAATTTTTTCCCCATTTTTCCCCTACCCACCACCCCAGAATAGCAGTCCCACAGGATATCCCCTCATCCAATATGCTCTCTCCCACATCTCCTCTCATACCTCCTTCAACTTTTCCATTAGGGCAAGGTGTTATCTCCTTATTATCAAATCTTATCTCCCAGTTACATGCAAAATAGTATTAATAATAGTATTTATATATATTTGAAACATTTTATTTTAAAACTTTGAATCCCAGATCCATTGCCTTTGTCCCTTGTCACCCACTCCCTCTGTGAAGATAAGCAATTCAGTGTATATTGTACATGTATAGCTATGCAAACATTACCGTAGTAGATGTATTGTAAAAGACTGATTATATTTCCCTCCCACCCATCCTACCCCCCACCTGGTCCATTCCCTACTTTGATCCTATCCCTCTTCAAAAGTGGGGGCCTCAAACCTCCCCTTCCCCCAGCATACCCTTCCTTCCATCCTCCCCCCTCTCATCTCCCTCCCCCCTACTCTTCTGTGGGGTGAGATATCCCATTTAGTATGTATGTAATTCTCTCCCTGAGCCAAACTCAATGAGAATATGGTTTTGCCTTTTTGCCTTCCTGTTCTTCCCCTCCCCTGCAACTATTTCCCCTTGCCTCTTCTACATGAAGAAGTTTACCCCCCCCCATCTCTCCTCATCTCCTCTTGCCACATTCCTCTCTCACCTCTTAATTTCACCCCTTAAGTATCATCACTTCCCACCAAATTCGACCTGTGCCCTCTATCCATGTATACCTGTGAACATATATACACACATTCATATATGTATTCATATGCCCATATATCCTTCTTCAATTATTTTCATACTGTTTAATAGTATTTTGATTTCCCATAAAGTCATTAGCTTTCATTTGCTCTAATCTAATTCTGAAGGAATTATTGCCTTCAGTGTGCTTTTGAAATTCTTTTCCATCTGGCAAATGTGGATTTTTAAGGCATACTTTTCCTTATTGGCTTTTCGGGCCTCTTTTGCCATTTGAGTTCATCTATTTTTAAGGTGTTATTTTCTTCAGTCAGGTTGTTGACTTGCTTTTCATAATTTCCCTGCATCCTTCTCATTTATCTTCCCAATTTCTCCCCACTTCATTTACTTGATTTACAAAATCATTCTTAAGTTCCGCCATGGCCTGTAAGCAGTTCATATTTTTCTTGGAGGCTTTTGTTGCAGGAGTTTTGACTTCATTGTCTTCCTCCCACTATATACTTTGATCTTTTTGGTCCACCAAAAAGGAATCTAATGTCAGAATGGTGTGCTTGCTTTGCTTCCTTTGCTTACTCATGTTGCCACTTAATTACCTGACTTTTCAGCTCTTTGCTACAGGATAACTCTGCTTTCAGAGGGGACAGCTTTATCCCAAATCACTGGGGTTTTCACAGCTGCCAGAGCTATTAGGAGGGTGCTGTCTCTACAGCCCCCCACACACTATGACTCACTGGTCACACACCTCAGGAGCACCACCCAAGACCACAATCCAAATCCAGGCAGGTTAAAGCAAGAGAGATTACCTTCTGAATGGTCACTTGCCCCAGCTATGATCTGCAAGTTTTGAAGTAGCCATGTGGTGGCAGCTGCATGGCCACTTTGACTCCACCACTTCCCACTCTAAAGGCAGCAGCTGGACCACACTCCATCCCACCTAGTTACAACAGAGTTTTACACTGTCTTTTTTACTTTGTCTTTGGCATTTATGGGTTGATATTTCTCGAAACCACCACAGCTGCTGGTGATCCACTCTCCTGAAGTCCCCTCTAGCTGCTGCTATTTAGGGACACCCTGGGGCTAAAAGCCAGGGGTTCACATGGGGCTTGGTGCTGCTCCCAGTGCATAAAGATGTATCCTTCCTGTCTCCCTGCCGGGCAGCATTCAGGGGGAGATTTGTTTCTATCTGTCATTTTGTGGGTTCTACAGCTCTAAAATTTGTTTAAAATCATATTTTATAGGTATTTGAGGTGGTTATTGGAGGAGCTTATAGAATTTTTCTGCTTCTACACTGCCATCTTTGCTCTGAGGGGAGATAGTTTTCAATAGAATGATGGATTCAAAAGCCAGAACAATAAGAGGTAAGAAGATGATGAGAGGAAGAAAAAAGGTGAGACATTAATTGCTGGTGGTCTAAAAATTTATTAATCTAAGAACCATTCTTCAGTAGATAAATGCTTTAAGGATGCTAACAGTTTTCAGAAGAAGATATCAAAGTTATTAAGAGACATATAAAAATCATCTAAATCACTATTGAGAGAAGAAATTAAAATTAAATAACTCTAAAGTATCATAGGTTGGCTAACATGACAGAAAAGGAAAATGACAAATGCTGTAGAGGATATGGGAAAATAGCTACACTAATACACTGTTGGTGGGGCTCTCAACTGATCCAAACATCTAGAAAATGATTTTGAACTATTCCCAAAGGTCTATAAAACTGCAACCCCTTTAATCCAATAATACCACTACCAGGTCTGAATTTCAGAGCAATCAAAGGAAAAAGACCTATATATACAAAAATATTTATAGCAATCTTTTAAAAATTTTTGGTGACAAACAATTTAAAATTGAAAGGATGCTCATCAATTGCAGAACAGCTGAACAAGTTGTGGTATATGATCATGATGGAATATAGTTGGGCTATAAATAATATTTAGGGGGATGGTTTCAGAAAACCTAGGAACTCCTATGTCAACTGATGTATAATTAAGTAAGCAGAACCAGGAACTCATTGTATACAGTAATAACAGTATTGTAACAATGACCAACTGTGAAAGATTTAATTAGCGTGATTAATACAATGATCTAAGACAATTAAAAAAACTCATTAAGGAAAAATAAATGAAAATGATTTTTTAAGTTAAAAAAATAAAGTATAATTATTTATTTTTTTAAATACCCACTGTTGATGACTTGAGAAGATTATCCACCACAGGGATTAGGGGACTGACTGAAGACTTTTTGAAAGTGACATTGGCATGTGGATAGGCAATATGCTTATAAAGAGAGATTGAAGATAAGTGAGATAATGGAAATGACAGGAGGGCCAGTCTGTTGAAGAGATGAAATAGAATTTGATCATTGTACTGTGAGGGAATGTAATGAAAAAATTTTATTCAATACAATTTAGTGAATGTTTATTAAGCATCTTCTATGTGCATAGGATTGTCCTAGACCAAAAGTCAGTCTCTCTCTCTCTCTCTCTCTCTCTCTCTCTCTCTCTCTCTCTCTCTCTCTCTCTCTCTCTATCCTAGCATATAGCTATATTTCATTGGCCTTAAGGAGCTTAAGAACTATTGACGGAGTATAAAATAAATGATTAATAACCTTAAATATATTTTGTTTTGGCAATAATATCCTGACACCCATTTACTGTGCTTGAAATGACACACCTGAATTAGAAGATAGCAAATTAAAGAGAGGTACTTTGTACACATTCTTGATTGAGTAGAAACATTCATCAAACTAATTTGTCTGTGTAGATTATACTCTTTATCAGTTTTCAAAACTGACACTTTGGAACATGGAAAGTTCTATTTCAGGCTCTAACAAATCCAGGAACTCTTAGCTTAAAGGAATCAGTCATTTACAAGTTATAATTCTGGCTATATTCACTTCCCAATGAGTACATATCTTTTGAGAACTTCCCAGGACAAGGAAAGTGCAAATACAACACTTGCAATTCGGCAGAATTTCATCTGACCTTGTTCAAACATAATGAATATTAACATGTGGGAAAGGATGAACTTAGTCACAAAGGTAAAGAACTATATTTGCCTATTGTAACTTATCCTTTTTGAAGAAATTTGATCCTAATCTTGCCTCCATGTGGAGACTGTCCTTGTAATGAATTGAATAAATAATTTACAAAAGATCAGTAACAGTGAATTTTCTTTAAGCAAATAAAGTATGCACCTCTTTCCCCTCCACCCCAGTAGAGATAAGGTGGCTCTGTAGTTGCCAAAAGGTTTATCCTCAATTGCACATGAATATCTTAAATATTCCAAGTTTAGATTTCTTAATTTTGATGAATTAAAGTCACTTGCAAAAAGGCTGGAAAATGAATTTCCTTTTTCATTTATGAACTAGGAGATATTTTACATTTCTGCTGCATGAATAAGGAAATAATGAAATTAGAGCTAGCCATTAAACATTGATGAGGGGAACAAATTAAAATCTTCTAGTAATGAATCTGACCTATAACTTTTGTCATCAGTTATCCCCACTGTCAAAATGCCATTGTCCTTGGTAGGCAGAGGGGTGCTTGTAATCAAAGATGGAAATAAGCTGAAGCATCATCTTCTGCATGATTCTCCTAGTCCTCCTAACAGCTAGTGCCCTGCCTCACAAACTACCTTGTATTTAGATGTTTTGCATAGATTTTTATTTACCAACTTTGTGTTTGTGTATATGTGTACTTGTGTTACCCAAAAGAATATAAGCTCCTTGAGAGAAAGGGTTATTCCATTCTTTGTATTTGTATCCTAGTATCCACCACAATTCAAAGAATATAGTATGCACGTAATGAATGTTTGTTGAATAAACGAGATTTTCTTTACCAACTATACTAAGAGACGCCCTAATTTAGTCCTTGTTGATCTAACATCCATGGTATGTATTTAGATGAATTATGGAAGCAATTTCATTGCATGCACTATTCACACAAAATATAAAGAGAAATTCCATATCATAATCTAAACCTTTATACACCAGAGCTTCCTTCTCCTTGGGCTCAAGGTTGTTAAGACCAAGAAGCAGTATAATTTTATAATTTTTCTTGCAATGGCAATATTACCCCACTGTCAATTATAATACTTCCTACTTTTTCATGGAATAATTTTTGTAAACTTTGATCTTCAATTGGCAATACAAGGTTCCATTTTCATCCAGTAAGACAATATCCATGTTTACTTTCCTCCTGTTTCACTATATAGTGAATAGATTATCAAAGTGAATAAAGAAAAAGCTATCTTGAGGCAAATCCAATCATATCTAATTGTGAGAATATTGTTGGCAGCCTATATTCCTTTTTAAACAAATTAAAACTCAATGATTAGGGGTGGCTAGGTGGCACAGTGAATAGAGTCAGGAGGACCTGAGTTCAAATCCGGATTTAGACACTTGACACAAAAAACTAGCTGTGTGACTTCAGGAAAGTCATTTAACCTCAATTGCCCTCCCAAAAAATGGAGAAAAAAAAAAGAATTGTTTTAAGGTGGCTACGTGGTGCAGTGAGTAAGAGTGCCAGCCCAAAGCCTAGAGGACCCAGTATCAGTTCCAGCCTCAGATACTTAACACCCACACAAAAACACTGGCCATGTAACCTTGGCCAACTTACTTAACCACAGTTGATTTATAAAACAAAACAAAAAATAAATTCAATGTTTAAGATGGCTAACAAGAGAAATTTATTCCTACTCTAGGCAAATATTGGTATTGGATGGAGGTCTGAACATGGAATCCAGAATAAATGGGTTTAAATACTTTCTCAACTAGCAATTAAATGTATGAACCTGAGAGTTATTAAATTCTTTTAAGTGTTTTCACATCTATTAAATGAGAATAACAATAGCATATGTTTTCTAGGGTCATTGTCAGGATAACTTGGGAAAAGCACTTTACAAAACCCGAAACCTTGCATTTGTGTGAGTTACAATTTAAAAAGTTTTTTAAAAAAATAATGTAGTTAATATACCTCCATAGAATGCTTACAACATTGAGAAAACAAGAAAATATGGATTAAAATGAGCAGATCTCTTCAATATTAGCTTGGGACAGGTTGATATAAAATGTTAGCATCCTATTTATGAATAGAGCATCTGTTGACTTTAGGCAGAATAAATAGTGATATTCCTAGCTCTGTTTTACTGTACTAGAGAAAGAGTATAATAAAGTGGAAAGAGCATTGACTCAGGATTCAGGAAATGTTGGTTCAAATCTCACCTTTGACACTTTGAAAATATGATCTTTGTCAAGTGGCTTAATTTTCATGACCCTTACTTTGGTCATCAACAAAATGAGGGGTTTAGATTGATTGACTTCTAAGGTTAATTTCAGCTCTCTTCTAATTCATTTTTGTATTCCTTGTTATGTTTTTTTTTTTTGGTGGAGAGATAAATGTATATACTTTATATATGCATACATAAATATGTATTTGCCCATGTATGTATGTATGTGTGTCTGTATTTCCCACACTTCATGCCTTTCACCAGAAAGGTGATAATTCTATAAGAGAATGACCCATACATTTCAGACATGGCTAAAGATACTTTATCAAATGGAGGGTTCTTAAGGAGTATCCTTAAGAAGTCACATTAATTTAAAAAAAAAACATTAACAAGAATCTACTTCCTACTTGTAAATGAATATAGTTACAAATAAGTACTAGCCAAAGCTGATTCCTGGGGCTGATCCACCCCTTTTAGCAAATCTCCAAGTTCCAAGCTAGGTGAGCTGGAGAACCAAATCTTAAAAGGAAAGAGTAGTGATGACACTTAAGTCAACACTATGACAAAGTTCTATACCTGGATATTTGCATACTTAATTTAAAAAGTCATTTGGTACCTTGTAAAGAGCTGTGGGGTTTTAAGTTAAAAGTCTTATGATCAAATCCTGGCTTTTCCATTCACTACTTGTATGATTTTGGACATATCAGCTAATCTCTCTGGCTCACAAAGTCCCCTTCTCTAAAATGGGGAAATTGTACTAGATTATTGCATTAAACTCAAATAGAAATGGGGCCCATACAGTTTCAAAATGTAATATTATCCACATTTTACTAATTTTCTTAAATATTTCCCATTTGCTTTTTGTTCTAGTAAAGGTAGCAATCAGCATTTTTGTGGGCCACATGTGACCTATGAGCCAGATATTTGATAACTTGAGATGAGATGATCTCTAAGACCCTTCCAACTCAAGATATATTTCATCCTATTATCCTAATATGGAAGACAAATATGATCCATAATAGAGCATACACTTGACAAAATGTGACTCAGCAAAAAGTGATTAATAAATTGTATTGAAAACATGGGGAGAAACAAAGCCTCTTCCATAGTCATTGCTATCTCCTTTGCTATACAGTCTTTAGCCTACTGTATTCTTTTAGGATGCTTAACACTGTCAGCTCTGGCAGCTAAGATTCACTAACAGTTGTTCCTGTCAGATCTTTCTCTGTGCCTTTTTAATCTTTTTTTCTAATCTAGATTTTTATTTAAACTGCTTCTTTTCTTTTTTTTCCTTATTCCTTAAAAGATACACTCATCAAAATCAGGCCAAGAGAAATGAATATGTGTGAGATAGCTCATCATTGCCTTATCAAGACTAGATTCAATGGATTTTTCTTGGAATCTTTGAGTTATAGCCCTCTCGCTCCTCTTTTAGACTTCAGATAATGAGGGATATGAAAACTCTCCCTATGTTCTCAATAATTTGACTACTTTTTTCATTTTTTTCTGAATGTTGTATTGACATCCTTAAGCAAGAATTCAAAAGTCTGGAAGTCTTTGAAATGTTGGCCAACAGCCATCTTTTCAAACCAGACTCTAGCTTTATTATGAACAGTGTATGTTTGTTTATTAGAAATAGTCTCAGATATTTTTTTCCCTAAAGAATAAGTAACATGTGGAGTCATGAAGCATTGTTAGAAGAATCAAGATACCATTTGAAGTGAGAGATAAGCTATTTAAGAAAGGATGTACCAGGTGGCAGAGACAGCTTAAGAGAGGATAGTGATACCAGACATGGTCAAATTATATGAAAAGATAAAATAAAATTGGAATTATGTTTACAAAGATGGCAAAAAAGTAGATTGGAAAATATATGTGAGCACGGCTAAGATATAACTTGAAATTTGAGGCCTATAACTTTTCCCTTTTTAGAAAAAAAACACAGGTTCATAGAATCATAGCTGTAGACCTAGAAGAGACATCATTTTATTAATCTCAAATGAACTTCTAATTGCCTAGGAATCAACTAAAACAGTGAGATTGAATTTTGTGAAGCCTACTCTTTTCTCAAGATTTCAAATCTTCTTCCAGTCTAACACTCTTCAGCATCTCAGCAGTTCATCTTGTCTCTGACTTTGTTAGGATGATGGAGATCATAACAAATCTGTGTAGTGAATGGAGTAGTGATTCTGGAATCAGAATATCTGGTTTCATGTCCTGATTCTCTGCCATCTACGTGACCTTTGACAAGTAGCCTAATCTCTTTGGGGATCACATGTATTGTCTATAAAATGACACTGTTAGCCTAGAAGATCCCTGAGGTTCCTTCTCCTTCTAAATTTATAATGTTATCTGTTTGATACCTCTCATCTTATCTCCTACATGCCTCAAAACATTTGATGTTCTCATAAATAATTTCGTTTATTATGCAATCTTACTGGGTGAAGTGGTCCTCTTCAGCCTAATCTAAATCTTCCATTTATGTACTTGATCCTAACATCTCCAGGAAGTTAGTTTATCATTCATTCCTGCTTTTTTTTCATTGTTAAACTCTCATTCTCTGCTGCCTACAAAGAAACTCAGATATCTCTTTTCCTTAAACATAAGCATAAACAAAAACAAAAACTTTCCCTTACTCTACTATTTCCTCATACTAATTCTTCTAGTTATTCTCAGTTTCTTAACTCGTAAAATGAGGAAGTTGAAGTAGATGCTACTTGAGATCCCTTCCAGGCCGACATGTTTAATCTCATGATTCATTACTTCATTCCTAAACACATACACATTGCTTTTTTCATAAAATTATCAAAGTTGGCATACCTCAGTCTATTTATATTCAACATTCATCTTTTTTACTTATGAGTCACTTGTAATTGTGACTCAATTCTTTGGTGCTCATATAATTGTTTTATTCACACTAGGAGAATAATGATACCTAAAATATATACATATGTATGTCTGCATATGTGTGCAAGTGTGTGTTTGTTCACCTCATTAAACTGAAGATGCTATTTAATTGACCAAATAGAAGCCTGCCTTCATTCCTCCCACAACCTAATTATGAGTGTAACTCACCTCTCTAGGGCCCAACTATGGTACATACACACACATAGTTGTATAATTGCAAAATTTGGCTAACTATATATCATACTCTGCGTAATAAGAATCCTTGATTTATTTAGGTCTGTGGCAATTGTTAGACTGATTTCTTTTGAGAGACTGTGAATTTCACTAAATATAGTGTTTCATGTTTCTGGGGTTTCAGGCAATCAACAAACCATCTTCCACAAATTTAAGTATATAGAGAATATCAACCAACAGAAAGAATTCATCTTCTATTTACATTTTGCACAAGGCATTCACACTTACAAGGATGAATATTTTGATGAGTCTTTGTTGCAATATTTTATGTGCATTTCTTGATGACAGTGTTGTTGAACAGTTTCTCTCTCTCTCTCTCTCTCTCTCTCTCTCTCTCTCTCTCTCTCTCTCTCTCTCCTTTTTCTTGCAGAAGTCTAACATAAGCATGAAATCTTAAAGAATTAAATGTAATTGCGATAACAAAAGGACCAACTGTGGACCAGCCCATATCTCCCTGCCACCCAGAAAATGTAAAAATAAAAGTCCTTTCTATAAAACAATCAGTAAAATATTCCAGAAGCTTTAAATTTGAATTTTGCTTTATAGACATTTTTTCTGTTTTATCAATATAAATCAATAAATAAAAATCAAAGTGGGATCATGTGGTCTTTAAAACTGTTATAGTACCAAGAAAAACAGCTAGAATTTATGCAATGTTTTAAGGTTAGAAAAACTCTTTATTTCTTGTTTCATTTGGTCCTTATAATTTGCTTGTTAGGTAGGTTCTATTATTATCCCCATTTAACAGATGAGGAAACTGAAGATTAGAAGTTATCTGTATCCAGAGGGAAAAAATGATAAATAGTATTACATATAGAAAAAAATTACACACATGCACAAACACAAATATACACACACTCCTATTTTTGTCTAATGGTGACCATCTTGGGTGAAAGAAGAAAAAAGAGGAAAATGCATGATAACTATTGAATAAAAGGAGTAGCAATTTACACATAGTAAATTTTGAGTTTCATGTCCAATCATCTTTTTTTATTATGCTATGTTATAAAACATAGCATGCCCCACCATAAATTAAAAATAAATTTTAAAAGGAGAAATTAATTGACTTGCCTAGATTCAAATAGCTAATAGATATCTGAGGCCGGCTTTGACCTCAGATATTCCTGACTTCAAGTCCTACATTTTATTCACTGTACAACTCAACTGCCCATAAAGCCATTAACTTAGTGCTTACATAGCAGGTACAGAGGAGGCACTTAATTAATGTTTGTTCCCTTACTCCCCCAAACATCCACTAAAAAGTTGTGATATATAGAAAATTTTCTACAAATGCCTAACTCTTTTTTTCTCATATTTTCATCAAAATCACCTTTGACTTTTCTTATGAAAATTATATAATTATTATATTATGTAATTATAATGAATACGATATATAATAAAATATATATATATATATATATATATATATTTTGCCTTTTTGGAGAGCAATTGGGGTTAAGTAAGTTGCCCAAGGTCACATGGCTAGATTTTTATTTGTGTGTGTGTTAAGTGTGTGAGGCCAGGATCCGAACTCAAGTCCTTCTGACTCCAGGGCTGATGCTCTACTCACTGTGCCACCTAGCTGCCATAGTATAATTATATATTGTATAATATAAGGTTATATATTATATAATAAGATTATATAATTATTGTATATTATAATGACAATTTAAAAAGTAAAAAGTATAAAGAGTAGCAAATATATTCTAAATCAATCATTTGATAACAATATTTCCTTTAATCTATTTTTTTTTTCATTTTTGTGGATACTCTTTGAAGTATCTTTAAAATCATTCCCTGAATAAATTTAACAATATATAATGCCCATCAAGAATTTCATCTATAGAATTTTGGTTAGATTCATACAATTTTCATTATTTTGCCTTCTTAAATCACAGAGTCATATCTTCATATAAAGAGGTCCTGAGGAGGTTAACTCTTAAATTTCTATAGGAATCCTGGTATGTTTGCTTTTCTTAACACCCATTGGTTTTTGATGTAGCTGGTAGCACAGTGGCTGGGTTATTAATGGAATCAGGAAGAATTGAATTCAAATTGAGCCTCAGATACTTACTAGTTGTGTGACCATGGGCAAGTCACTTAACCTTCCTGAGCTTCAACTTCTTCAATTTTAAAATGGGACAAATAATAGAATTCTATGTCTCAAGGTTGTTGTGAAGATAAAATTATATAATATCATAATTACAAAAGTGTTGGACCTATTGACTGGTACATAATATGTGCTGTGTAAATGCTTATTCCCTCCCCCTTTTTCTTTCAGTTTTATGTATAAATGATTGTGGAATATTCTGATTTAAGTATTTTAACACCAAGCTTTCTTCCACTGCTTTAATTTTTTTTTCTTAAAGTGATATTGCTCAAAATCTGTTATCTTCCTCCTCTAAAATGTCCTTCAAATTGAGTTTGTACTGGAAACTAGTGTTTCACTGGATTAAGTATGATGAACTTTTATAAATTCAGCAGTCTAGAATGAGAGGTCCTTTCAGTGAAGCCATAACACATTGTACTGAATTTATAATCTGAAAATTGTTTCAAATCTGAATTTTGCCACTCACTACTGTGCTTCCTTGGGCAAGTCACTGAATTCCATAGACCTTAATATTTTCATCTATAAAATGGTAACATTGGGTTATGTGGACTCTAAAATTAATTCCTTCTCTAACTCTATCACATTGCAACATAAAACCAAACTATTTGTGTACTGTTCTATATGTGGGTTACAAAAATAAATTTCAGAAAAATGTAATGAGGAGTCATGGTTAGATAATGATTCCAATAATGAAAAGTCTAGACTTCATTAATGAAAATAAATTAAAAAAAGAAACAAAGAGAAAAGGTTTTTTGTTGTTGTTTGTACATTTTTTAAATAGGGTAAATATAAACTCACCCATTGTCACATATATATTACTATAATAATAGAAATCTGGTATTTTGAATGATAGATAGATAGATACGTAAACAGATAGCTAGATAAACTTATTGATATATAAGAAAAATAATTATTGGCCAACTGAGACAATACTCTGGGTTATATGACTGATACTAGTTCCCTAGATAGTAATAGACTTGAAAGTGACAATTTATCAAATTAAAATAAATGGAAGTTAGTACCCCTTAAATCTGCCCATCTTCCATTCCATTTGTTTTTTGTTTACTATGCCATATTTTGATCTAGATTTTGGTTTTCTAAAGGAATATCAGTACAAAATTGTTGTGTTTCTCATTGGTACTGATTTTCCTGGCAGATATATCTCTATTTTTATCAATACATGAAAATGTTTTATGTCCCTCCATTAATTTGAGTTTTGTTAATGAATTAGTCTCCCACAAACTGGTCATCCTGAGCTGAATTAAGACAGAAGTCTTAAAGATGCAAACCTATAGTCTAAGTCCTGAATTGGTGTTTACCCCTTAAAGTATATCTTTCAATGCCCCGTCTAAGCAGGTTGCCAGCGAATTAGACAATACATGGTTTTGTTTTGTTTTATTTTCATTCTCTGGATATAATATTTTATGAACTAAATCAACGATTATTATTTAAAAGTTATTGACAATGCAGCATTTTCAAAAGGTGACTTAATTTGGCCTTCTTTGAAGCATTCTTGTTTTTTTCTGTTCACTTCTCTTTTTAATGAAAAGATTAAGAAAGTAAATTACTAGGATAAGTTAGGTAGTACAGTCGTGACAGTTTTCAGATTTATATTTCAAATCATTCTCCATGATAAGAAAGTTTTTTTTTTTCATTTTCTTCCACCCTGGGATGGTCAGGCTTGATGACTACTGTCCCATTCAATTTTTCCAGTTCCCTAATTGATGGTCTCCTAACTTAGATATTCATGTCAGGGAGTTTCTTGTTCATTATTGCAGAATTTTCTTGCTACAATGATTCCCCTTATCTAAGATTGTGTCAGATTTGGTATTAGATAGTCGCATGACAAGGATCAGAGGGGCTTTTTTATTAAGCAAAATCCAAAGTCGAGATTCCCCTAAGGATTAGAGAATGCCTCTCTTACTAAAGCATAAGAAATATTTCATTTCCTCTTTTTTTTTTAACCTCAATTCCCTCTAAGTACTGACAGATTTTGGTTTTCCTCAGCAGAATATGTATTAAGTGTTATACACAGAGAGAGAGATAGTTCTACCTGTCCCATTCATTGCACCCATTTAAAAGGATGGATTTTTTAAAATATATATAATATTGTTTTATTTTTTTTAAACAAATGCTTTATTAACTTCTGTTTTACATCATTCATTTCTGCCAGATTTTGAGTTACAATCATTTTCCCCCCGTTATTCCCCTACCCAACGTCCCAGAATAGCAGTCCCACAAGATATTGCTTCCTCCAATCTGCTCTTTCCCATACCTTCTGCCATACCCCCATCGACTTTTCCATTAGAGGAAGGTGAATCTTTGTGTCCCAATGCCTGCACATCTTATCTCCCTATTGCAAGCAAAAGAGTATTAATAATAGTATTTATATATATTTGAAACATTGAATGTTAAGACCTCGAATTTCAAATCCATTTCCTTCCTCCCTTGTCACCCATTCCCTCTGGGGAGATAAGTAATTCAGTATATATTGTACATGTCTAGCTATGCAAAACTTTATCATACTAGATATATTGTACAAGGCTGCTTATAATTCCCTCCCACTCATCCCACCCCCCACCTGGTCCATTCCCTACATGATCCTGTCCCTCTTCTATAGTGGTACTTCCAACCTCCCCTCCTCCCAAGGATGCCCTCCCATCCATCATCCCTCCTCTCATCTCCCTTCCCCCTATTCTGCTGCAGGTTGAGATATCGCATCTAGTATGTATGTCATTCTCTCCCTGAACCAAATTCAATGAGAATGTGGTTTTGCCTTTTTTGCCTTCCTATTCTCCCCCTCCCTTGCAACCACTTCCCCTTGCTTCTTCTACATGAGATAGTTTACCCTACCCTGTCTCTCCCCATCTCCTCTTGCCACTTTCCTCTCTCACCTCATAATTTCATCCCTTGAGTATTCTCCCTTCCCTACAAATTCAACCTATGCCCTCTATCCATATATAACTGTGACTGTATACACACACATTCACATATGTATTCATATGACCAAACAACCTTCTTCCATTATTTTCATAGTGAGAAAGATATCATCAGTCCCAGTTATTGCTTTTCCATATAGGAATGTAAATAGTTCAACTTTGATAAATTCCTTTTGATTTCTTTTCCTTGATTACCTTCTCAGGCACCTCTTCCTTCTTGTGTCTGGATGTCAAATTTTCTATTCAATTCTGGTTTTTTCCTCAAGAATGCTTGAAAGTCCTCTATTCCACTGAATGACCATATTTTCCCCTGAAACAAAGTACTCAGTTTTGCTGGGTAGATGACCCTTGGGTTCATTCCCAGATCTTTTGCCCTCTGGAATATCATATTCCATGCCCTTTGATCCCTCAGTGTAGAAGCTGCCAGGTCCTGGGCTATTCTGATTGTGTTTCCACAATATTGAAATTGTTTCTTCCTGGCTGCTTGTAGTATTTTCTCTTTGATCTGGGGATTCTGGAACCTGGCTATAATATTCCTGGGAGTTTTCTTTTTGGGATCTTTTTTCAGGAGGTGATTGATGGATTCTTTCAACCACTATTTTGCCCTCTGGATCTAAAACATCAGGGCAATTTTCCTTGAGAATTTCTTGAAGGGTGATTTCTAGGTTCTTTCTTTGATCATGGCTTTCAGGTAGTCCAATAATTTTTAAATTGTCTCTCCTGGATCTATTTTCCAGGTCGTGGTTTTTGCCATGAGATATTTCACATTGCCTTCTAATCTTTCGTTTGTTTGGATCTGCTTAACAGCATCTTGATTTCTCGTAAAGTCATTAGCTTCCATTTGCTCCACTCTAACTCTGAAGGAAGGAATCTCTTCAGTGAGCTTTTGAGATTCTTTTTCCATCCTGCAAATTTGACTTTTTAAGGCATTCTTCTCCTCATTGCCCTTTTGGGCTTCCTTTGCCATTTGAGTTAGTCTATTTTTTAAGGTGTTGTTTTCCTCAGTCAGGCTGTTGACCCTCATTTCATACTTTTCCTGCCTCTTTCTCATTTCTCTTTCCAATTTTTCCTCCACTTCTCTTATTTGATTGGCCTGCAACCCGCTCATGTTTTCCCCTGGGGCTTTTGGAGCAGGACATCTGACCTCACAGTCCTTTTCCCCCTCTATGCCCCCAGAATAGGAGTCTAGGGTTGCATTTTTCTGTTTCCTTTTCCTTGGCATGTTGCCACTTAATTACTTGACTTTTGGGCTTTTTGCCACACTATGGCATTAAGGCCAGATAGAGGAATTTTCATCCTTAACGTGTGGGGGGCAACTTCTGTTTCTGGCAAGCTGTAAACCCACCCACGACTTCCACCCTAGATCACAATCCAGATCCAGGGAGGTTAAAGCAAGAGCGATTACCCCCCAAGACTGATCGCTGGATCTCCCTTTAGTTTGCAGGCCAGGAGCTGGAGCTACCTCTGAAAACTACAAAATGGCATGTCTCCTCAGCAGCTTCTAGCCCCCAGGGGAGGGAGCCGATGCGTTCCCCAAATACTGGTCCCAAAGTCCATAGGACGCTAACCTCTTACTTTGTCCTAGGCATGTCTATGTTGATAATTCTGGAGTTGCCACAGCTGCTGGTGTTTTGGGGTCTCTCCAGCTGGCTGCTGGCCCTGCCGCCCTGGGGCTAAAACCTCGGCTCAGGAGGACCTGGGCTCGGCTAGGCTCGGCTCCCTGTGCTATGTGAGCTACGTGCTGCAGGCTCCCAGAGCGCTAAACTGGTCCTTCCTGCAGGGCTGCTGGGCTGTCCTCAGTGGGAGGTTAGCTTCTCTGTGTCGTTCTGTGGGTGCTGGGGCTCCAGAAGTTGTTCAGAATCCCCTTTTACATAGTTTGGGGGGAATCTGGGGGCAGAGTGGCTTGGATGAGCTGTTTCTACTCTGCCATCTTGGCTCTGCACCTAAAAGGATGGATTTTAAGTCTATCATTCAGTGTCATGAATTCGTAGGTGGAAAAAGAATATTTCTCTAAGTTTTACTTCTCTTTTATTGCTTTTGGCTCTCTTTAGTCCATTAAAATACTTCTTTTCTCAAACGCAAATGCACCCTGCCTAATTTGTTAACATTAAGCTTTATTATAGCTGTAATATAGAACATTTAGGATGTACTGTGCTCCAAAGTTTAGAGCATGGCTTCAATAACCATCTTTACACAAATTCCTCAAGTTGACAGTGTACCTATTAGCCTACTCTCATTTTCTCCATTGTTTCCCAAATGATGTTTTACATTTTATTCCCTTTTCTTTGTTTCCCTACCCCAGTCTTATCTATGTTTACTACACATTTTGCTGAGTGTTTATATATAAAGGTATTCTCTGGATCTATTCCTCTCTTATTCCCTCCTGTCATGTCCTTGACTCTCTGTATTCCTCCTCTATATCTGTTAGTACTGATTTAAAAATTTAAATTAAATTAAATTAAAAATTGTTTTGCTCATTAAAAACAGATCAACTTAAATCACATCGTGGCATATAGAAAAAGAATAATTTCCCCCTAAGGAATTTAATTCACTAAACATTTAAATGCCAACTAACTCAAAGGCATTGTTCTAAGTATTCATGATACTTTTTTGGTTTCAACAAGCAATAAGAACAACAAAAACAAAACAAAACAGTCCCTGCAATCAAGGAGCTTAAATTCCAGGTGGTAGAACTAGGTATAAATATATCCGTTACAGGGGCTGCTAGGTGGTGCAGTGAGTAGATGCCAGCCCTGGAGTCAGAAGGACCTGAGTTCGAATCTGGCCTCAGACACTTAACACAGAAACAACAACCTAGCCATGTGACCTTGGCCAAGTTACTTAACCCCAATTCCCCTGCAAAAAAAAAAAAAAAGCAAAAAAAAAAACAACCCAAAACAAAACAAAACAAAATATATATCCGATATGTTAATGTTAGCTGCAAGTACCTAGGAATGGCTAATTGTCAATGCTTAAAATAACTTTTTGATTCTACTAAACTCTTCATACTCTTTTAACCAGAGATACTGCTGTTGGATTATATACTTCAAAGGAGTCAGGTGAATTTTTTTTTCCATATGTTTAAAAAAATTCTGCATTTAACTGGTAACAAAGAACTGAAAGGAGAATCAGTCCCTAGGAAGCGCATAATGGTTAAACTTTTTTTTTTTTTAGTATAGACATGATATTATTGTAGTCTGATACAGGAAACAACAAATATGATAAATTTAGAGAAAAATGGGAAGATATTTCCAAACTGATGCATAATGAAGTAAGCAGAACCAAGGAAAAATACAAATTCTGGCTATAATAAGACAAATGAAAAGAACACTGAAAGATTTTCTATCATAATGATCAATTTTGGCTCTGGAGAACAGAAGGGAAGATACAACCCCCATTTTGTCTTTGGAGAAGTGAGGGCAATGTAAATGGAGAATACTCCATATGCTTTCATGAGTGGTCACCCTGTTGGGTTTTTTTTTTTTGTTTGTTTTAGTTTTTTTTCCCCTTTTAAACCATTTTTCTTTATTCAAGAGCAAGATTTACTTCATCTGTCAGGAAGGAGAGTATTTTTATCAATGCTTGTGATATGCAAACTAAGGATATTAATGAAATTTGAATTAAAACATTATCATTGTAAAATATAATTTAAAATCTTTTTCAATACCTGTTTTCTTCATTTTAAACATTTTCTTTTTCTTTTTTTTTAAGCAATTGGTGTTAAGTAACTTGCTCAAGGCTACACGGCCAGTCATTTTTATGTGTGGGTGCTAATTCTCCTAGGCCAGAACTGATCCCAGGTCCTCCTGACTCCAGAGCTGGTGCTCTTACTCACTGCACCACCTAGTTGCCCCTAAACTGTTTTTTTTTTTTTTTATCATTTTATCTTCTCTGAAACCTTCGTGATTAATCAGTCATTTGATTTTCAATTACCATATCACCCACTAATGGCATAATAAGTCAATATTTTAACTAGATGTTAGTGTACATATATTATTCTATTAATATCATTCAAATTTTTCTATTTAAGAGAATATATAAATAACAAAAATAGATGGTCTCATATTTTGTGTCTTTACAGCCACCATAAAACTCGGTTCATAATTAGTTACCATCCCTATGATGCTCAATAACCTTTTTGACTGCTTTGTCTGAGTATCCTCAGCATCCTCAGTTTATAAAGGTAGAGTTAGTGTTCATCAATGTGCTAAGCACAAAGGGATTTCATCTTCTTTTCACCAAGGGACCACTCTCTCTTTGATCAAAAAAGAACAAGCATGAAGAACAATGAGGTGATTTACTCTTTCTGCATAAAATATGAATCCTTGTAATTCTTTGAAGCTCTGCTGAGTTATTCCCACAGTTTGCAGAGTTTATCTCCAGCAAAATATTGTTAGGATTTCAATATAAAAATCAATCATATTTCATTAATATTTTCCACGATAAATACAAATTTCCTATAAAAACAAAACATAAGGCCAAAATAAAGCAAAGAATTCGCTTGTCAGAAAGACATTCCTTCCCAAGATGGAAATGTGGGGAAAACTGCTGAATTTTCAATGTGCCTGATTGTACTATTTTCAGATCACACATTGACAGGCTTTTTGCCCTGAAGATGGTGTGGTCACGCCTGTTTAAAATTCATTGTTGCTTTCCTTCTCGCCAAGATAAAGAGTTCAGCAATAAACAGTTTATGGAGGATTTTTGTTGTTGTTGTTATTGTTTTTCAAACTTAAGTGATCCTGGCATTCTTCTTAGCATGCAACTCCTGAAATGTTGACGATGAGATTTCTGCCTGGTAGCATTGCTTTGCCATGGACCAAGGAACAAAATTTAATATGGGATTTCAGCACCATGCTCGGCTTTCAAATGTAAGCATTCTTTTTCCCCTGAAGTCATTTTTCGATATATTCATTTGACCTGAAGAGTGTCCTTTAGTTAAAACAGCCCCAAAAGATTTGGGAAAATAGTATGATTTAGAGTTTTATAAGTAGGGGAAAAATAATTGCCTATGTTTCTCTTAGAGCATGTTGTTGTAGAAATATTTGGAATTATATGACCTGGGTTTGAATCTACCCTGTGCAACTACTTCTGTGACCTTCATCATATTTCTTGTTCTCAATTTTTTTATCTGTTAAATAAAATATTTGTACTAGATAGTCTCTAAAATTCCTTCTAGTTCTTCATATATGAAAGCACGAGTCTTCCTAAGCCTCCTTTTTCTCACATTTAAAGATGGGGGTTGAACAAGTTAACATTTATGGATCTTTCTAGCTTTAGATCTACAGCAATATGTAGAGACATTTAATATTTGTGAAGCATTTTTTTCACATCAATCTTATTAAGGAGCTAGTGATAGTAGTACTATCCTCATCATATAAATGATGAAACTGAGTGACTTAAGAATATTGATGACTTGGTCTTTGTTACACAGTGAGTAGGATGCAAGATTTGAACCAAGGATCATTTACTTCAAATTTAGGATCCTCTCCACTCTCCACTCCAGCAGCTACCATATAGACGTTGCAGACAGAAGACTGCCAACAACATTGACTATTTAAAATGGTCATGTTAAAGTAGTGAAAAATAGGCTAAATGTAGTCATCAAAGATATCTTGTGGAATTTGATCTAGCACAGATCCATTTTTGAGTAAGCCTTCCTTTACTATATACATTTTTCAAGAAATATAGTAGCTATGTCCTTGCATTGGATAATTCCCATCACATGTGGGATGGCAACATGTGGGATGGCCAAATACCTTGGGTTCCCATAGCTTTTAATTACTTTGGTTATATGTTTTGAAAACTTTTCAATCCACAATTTTTTTAGAGAAGTACCTGACTGGAGATGATAAGTCCATAGAATAGGAAAACAAAACAAAACAAAATGCTGAAAATACTGTTATTTAACATAGAGATAGGCAATTCAATTTAAGGAACTTTCTACTCACACCCACTCCATGTAGAACACTGTTCATTCAATTGTATAAATATATATTTGGAAATTTATATATTTTATATATAATGTATAATTGTATAAATGTAATATTTAGGTAAATCTCCTTCTGTTCTTGGATATTTCAAATGAAAATAAGCCATAAGAAATGTACAATTAATTAACAATATCACATCAGACATTATGAAACCAAAAATCTATGTCAACCACAAAATACCTGGGGGTGACCAGGAGGTTACCATGGATTCTCAAGGCCTGTACAGCTGGAATGAAAGCTCTAGGAGATTCTATTAAGGGCTTCAAATGAAAAAGCAGATTTTTCAGATTAGGACTAGCCTAGTTAAGGACAAAAGGGCTTATTACCAGAGTGCTTGTGTGTATGTTACCATAAAGATGCATGGAAGAGACAAAATTACGAATCATCTCTCAGGTAAGTTTGTCTTCCTTGCACTTTTAAAATATTGGTGGGAGAGTTACATAAACGAGGACAGACGATACTTGTTTTTATTTTTAATGAATGTTGTTTAAATGAAGCACTTTTAAGATGTTGTCTTTGTCTAATGACCAATATCTTTTTTTTTTTTTTTTTGCTTTTTGGAGGGCAATTGGGATTAAATAACTTGCCCAAGGTCACACAGCTAGGTTTTTGTTTGTGTGTGCATTAAGTGTCTGAGGTCTGAGGCCGGATCCGAACTCAGGTCCTTCTGACTCCAGGGCCGACGTTCTATTCACTGCACCTCCTAGCCCCCCTGAATGACCAATATCTTTACATATTACTTGTGTAACTGAATCACATCCATATTGATTTTCTCAAAAATATTAAACCAGAAAACATAAAGCAAATCCACTTACATGGAATGATAGTGTACAAATTCTCCTTCAAGTAATGCATAAAGAATTTCCTGGTGTTGTGTTCAAAGACACTAAGTATCATCATTTCATAAGGAACTCAGTTTCATTTTACAAATGTATTTAGACTATTTCAAGACATTGGCATACTTCTAAACTGGAAATACTAAGTTAAAACAAAACAGTCCCTTTCCTCAAGGCAGCTTAATTCAACCAGTATGATGCAAGTATAGAGATTAAACATTAGATCGATAGGTAGATAGACATATAAATACATATTTCCATCCCTAAATCTATACATATATGTATATATGTATGTATGCCTATATATGTATAGACATTTATCTGTATATATGTAAATTGGATTAAGAAGAGCTCTGAAAATTGTGGGGATGATTGAAGACTTTATGGATGAGGGAGCAATTCATACTTTAAAAGTAAGTGAGGAAGAAGAAGAAGAAACATATTCCAAGTAGAGAAAATTGATTAAGTGGAGATAGATGGGAAATTGAATCTGAAGTGCACAATTTAACTAGAAAATAATGTGCATAAAAGGGAGTAATATGAAATAAGGCTTAGAAACTTAGGTTGGATTCAGATTGTGGAGGAATCTCCATGCCAGGCTGAAGAATTTGCATTTTATTCTATAGGTAATAGTTTTTGAGAACAAGTAGAACTTTGTCAGAATCACTTTAAATGTCATATACCATCAATAGTAAATGTTAGTGTGCAAAAATAAAATATAAGAAATTTCCCAAAAGTGGTCGATCCAAATCTCTTCAATTCATGTCAAAATCAATTCCAGAGGCAGATGACATTAGTGCTACAAAGATTTTACAAAAGATTCTCTAAATCAAATCAAGAAATAACCTATCACTTATTGACAGTAAAAAGGAGCCCATAATTTTTTTTTAATGTGCAAAATATGGCACAGGATTATGAAGCCATGGTGCCCAAAGATAAATAGAATGAGAGTTGGCCTTGTAATCAGATGACAATTGGGTTCTAATCTCAACTATAATGATAACTTTGGAACCACTTTCAAATTACTCATCCTCTGAGTCTCAATGTCTTTATTTTTAAACTGGATATAAGAATGTCTATAATTTGTAGGACTGTTGTGACAATTGAAATAATTATAAAGTGGTTTGAAAGCTGTAAAGTGTTATATCAATGTCAACTGTTGTTTTCATACATACCTTGTTCTTGGTATTCAGATAAAAAATATATATGTAGAATTTCTATTCTATTAGTTTTCTTTAATGTTCTGTGCACTATTGTGGTGATTTATTTTGGCAGAACTTCTTTGTTCAATTAGATCATATAATTGAGATATAGTAATTTCTTTTAAAATCACAGATATATCTTTTTAGATAATTTCAGCATAAAAAATGATAACAAGGATTATGTATTCCATGTATCCTGTTACCATGTGGTTTTAACTTCTTTAGCTAGGTCTTTGTATTCTGAAACTAATTTAGATGATAATATTTGGAGATTTTGAGCATTCAATGTGACAATATGTACTACAATGTTGTTCTTCACCTTTTATGAATCAGTGGTACCTATAGGCCCTTGTGGTTAACAATTTTGTGCAATGATCTTCTGCTTTCAATAGTTTTTTTTTTTTATATTCTCAAGGAAATTTTGCTTTTGTATTCACGGGATGAGACTTGATTAGTTTATAAGAGATAGTGAGCTTCTGAAATGACATTCTTACTATCTTTTTTGGGGAAGCTGTGACATGCTAAATTTTTGTCATGTTGCTGATGTTTTGTACCACATCTTTGTATGATATACATAAGACAAATCAGGAATCCATAAGGATTAATTGACTGTAATCTCTGGGAATGTTGGCTTAATACAGAATTTCTGTTTTCCTAAAAGCAAACATTCAAGGCTCAGTCATTTGTTCTGTGTTGTTTTGTCCATATATTATTTGTTGAGTTCACATAGAAGTTGCACATGGAGTTGCCTTCTCATAGATTTTAGCTGTTTCAGGAGCTCTCTCTTGGCCAAGTGGTTCAATCTAAAATGCTTTTAGCTACGTTTGATGAATCTAGTAACACAACCCATTATTACCTTTGCAGTAGCTTGTGCTCCCAAATCAGAGGATAGGAAGATTGGTTATTCTTCTCTGCATCGTGGTAGCTAATTCTAGCAGTTAGCTACAATGCAACCAGCCTTCTTCCTTCTGCCACCAAGCAAGCTACCAACATTTTTCTTTCTCTGATGACCAACTATGATAGACTGGACTTTTCTCAGCAATGCAGTGATATAACTCAATCCCAAAAGACTCATGATGGAGAGAGATGTCTACATCCAGAGAAAGAACTGGAACGAACTGAGTTTGAATCCTGATTGAAGCAAACTACTTGATATTTTTCTTGTTTGGTTTTATTTTCTCTTTACCATTTTCATTCCATCTGGTACAATCTGCCTTCTTAACCTAACTAATGTCTAATGTGAAAGTATTTGCATATCCTATGCTTGATTATATGCCATCATGGGGGGGGGTGGAGCAGAGAGAGAAGGGAGGGGAAGAAAATTTAAAACTCTAGGAATTGTGGAATTGAATCTTGTAAACTAAAAGTAAACACATTAATAAAGACCAAAAAAAAAAGTGAAAAAACTCATTTCTCTTTCTGTACTGAGTATTGGCCTCAAGATAAAAGTTATACCTTAATATCAACCTGGGCATCCATAATAGTAGCAGAACAATGACCATTGGGGAAATCATTACAGCCTCAGCACATTCAACTCTTCTTATTAGATCAACTTTTGGCCACAACTCTTGCTGCTCTAGGGAACTGATTTGTGAGAGATTCTCTCTACCCTTTTTATTTTGGGTGAGACAGAAAGTATCACACAGTATGGGCAGGCATGAATAAGATGTAATCTGCATCACAAATATCATTTACATTATCTTCCTCTTCAAATTCATCCCTTTCTATAAATTTCCTATCTCTGTCCAGGCCACATTAATCTTTCTGGGCAGCGATGTTTCCATCCTCACAGATATCCTCTGTTTCTAATTTAATTTACCACAAATACCCAGTTGCCAAATCTTGTTATTTCTATCTCCTAAATATCTTTTAGATTATATCTCCTTTTCTTCATTCATATAGGCATTTTTCTATTTCAGGACCTCACTTTAGTGCCTGACAAGAGGTGTTTAATATATGCTTATTAACTGATTCTTGCCTGAACTATTAAAATATAACCTGTTCTGTCTCCTTGACTAGGGTACCCTTGCTAATCTCTCTTCTATATACCTGCAAAAATGATTTTCCCAAAACAAAGATATGATCATTGTATTTACTTATTCAAGGTATTCCCTTACTCCAGTATTCTCTTATCACCTTGGGAATCAAATCCAAATAGATAACCTTATATAAGTTAACATATTTACATATATGTGCACATGCATACGCACAAACATATATACACATGTATATATGTATACACACATGTGTATGTATATATTATATAATATACACACGTGTGTATACACACATACATACTTTGGCACCATTTCAATATTGCCCCCAGCCTCCATTTCTAGACCTAATCTGAATGTTAAAATCTAACTAAACATGTCTTCTTGCTCTTCTCCACACATTCAAAAACACAACTAAAATATTCTAACACAATATTTCAAATTGTGTAGTTAAAATCTCAGTATTGTTGCAGACCTTAATAGTTATCATAATTATCAAAGGAACACAAAGTTTTTACTGTGCAACACCCTGGTGGGTATTCCTCTATTTATCAATGTCTCTCTCATGTTATCATCATCCTCATCCTTGTCCTTATCAATGCTCAATTTTTTTTCCTATAGATTTAAAATACTTTGTTTAAGAAAAGACTCAGAAGATACTGGATCCTTGTTACAGATAATCTTCCCCACCCCACACACTAAAATAATGATGTCAGCATCTGATCATAAGAGCCATCATTTTATACTGTCACTAAAATGTTTTCCTTTGAAGTTGTATAATATCTTGCTGCTGTTTCCTGTCACATTTAATTTTGCATTTTCCCAGATATATCTGTAAAGTATTTTTATTTTCTGCTGATTTTCTATAAAGATTCTGTTTAGGAGAACTCATCATGGCACTATGATCTGAATAAAATATTTGCCAGGAGAATTCCTCTATTTCAGTTTGTGGTTATTAACCTTAAAGAACTGTTTAAACTGTTATGATTTAGTAAGGATCCTAAGCACAATTGTGAATTATGGAATTTATTTTCAGTTCCCCTTTTTGTGGCCCCATTTTCTTATTTTCTATCTTTATATACTCTCTCATTTCCTGAGGCTACTTCTAAAAACACCATTTTGTACAGGTCTTGGGTAGTGGCCAGTCCTTACACTTTTTCCCCCTCCTACCTTCAACTCCTTTAAAACTCACTGGTCTTCTTTGATCATGGTATTTCTAACTGTCTGATAGCAAATTAATTCTATATGATGTCTTTCAGTTCAACCTCTTTTAATACATTTCTTTTAATTCAGTTCATTGTAATTAGTAAAGTGGAATTGTCAGGAACATTGTTCAAGCTAGTGCGGAAGTCAGGAAAGTTCTACATTTTCTGGCATAACCAATTTTTAAAAATCTCATCTCGTACATAGATCTTTTGTTTGGATATAAGGCAAGATTTTTTTTTCAGTCTTCTAAGTACACTCATTATCATGAAGGGAGGGAGGGAGTCATTTAAATGTTAGCCTAGAAATTTAATTTAAATTGTCATCTATTAAGCAGATCTGGTATCTAATTACATGCCTACTGCTATGCTGAAGAGAATTACTCATGTTTCAAATATCAGTACACTTAACTATCCTTAGACAGAAAGAAGGCTGGCTAGTTATTTTCTTCTCCTCCTCCTACACACACACACAGACAGACACACACACACACACACACACACACACTTTTTTTCTCCATTGGATATTGAATTGCAAGTATTTTAGCTGATACTCAAGTATCCCACTTAACTGAAATGTAAAGTACTTTATATTTATTTTATTTTAGATACCCTTACTAGAGTATACAGTCCATACAATTCTGTCTTGTTTAGTCTATATCTGATCAATTACTTAGGACAATTCATTCACACAATGGGTACAACTTGAAGGTGAAATTGAGGTTTTCAGGAGATCGTATATTCTCATTAATATTATGGATAGATATATCTTTCATGTGCTACTTACCTTTTATCTTTAATGTAGACTGTCTAAGACTCTGATATCCTCATTATTCATAGTGCCTTGAATGCTTCGTATTTCTTTGAGATATGATCAAATGTGAGTGTTGAATTGAACTGATAACTAATACTGTCACATGTGGTTTTGACAAATGTTACAGGTGGATAATGAATGGTTACATAAAGGGTCATATAAAGGGTTAATACACATTTGGGTATGTTGTAAGTGATGATAGTTGCATAGAATGTACACAGAGAATTTCTGCCTGCCTCCAATTGACCAAATGTTCCTGATTCAATGCAGAGGTTCCCTGGTGCTTTGAGATAATGAGGCCAGTTCCTTATTAGTTGATGACTACCATAGGAAGTGTTCATGACTCAATGTATATTTGAAAGGGAAGGCTACATTTAGTGCTCTCTCTCCTTCTGGCTGTGGATCATGGTCATGATAATTCTGAGTTGCTTCCTGGAATGTGTGAATAGGTGACAACTTGATTTATCTTCTATTCTCAGTGCCATGCTGCCTTGAGAATATGGCACATAATGCACATGTATTGCCTAGACAAACTGGAAACTGGGTTTTTGACTGCCTCTCTTTCATATGTTTTTTTTTTCTACCCAGAAATGAAAACCCAACCCAAGATGGACATATCTAGGTTTTGCTGTGACCTGATGAGTTTGAAAGACCCAGAGCTCTTGTGTACTTCCAATCTAAATTGGGAGTCAAGGCAAAGTAATTGCTGACACCTTCTCCATCAATCTTAGAAAGCATGATTACTAAAAAAAGATGAAACCACTTCTTTCCCTGTCTTGCCAAAAGATAGAGGCTTTTTTGGAGAGGGCAAAATGCTTTTGAGATTTTAAAAGTAGTTATGAAGTATTGAGCTTTATCAATGTGTTTTAGAAAGAATTTGGGTCTCTCAGGCTTTTTTTTTTCAGCATAAGAAATGGACATTGTTCACAAGACTTATACCTTAATATAATGCATCCTTTAGGGGGTAGGTCATTGTGGAGGTGGGTGACTGAACTGTTTTGTATGAATAAAGAGAACTTAGTCATGATATCTATAAAAGCCAATCTATGGCAGAACTCCCTTTGAATAATGTGCATGGATCTAGAGCTGAGACTCTAGGGAGAGTCACTGGGTATAGTACCTCAGATCTTTGGGTCCAGTCCTATTTTTTGATGTGGATATATAATTTCTAAAGTTTTTAAGTATAGTCAGGTTTGGGAAGAATTAGAGAATGGCTTAATTAATTAATTAATAATAAAATATTATTAGTTTAATCAACTAAGGATATCACTTTCTAGTGGCTCCAATATGAAAAGTATTTTACATTTAAAAATGTAACTGAAGTTCTTTCACAGATGCTTCCTCAATGTTCTAAAGGATGGGGTAACTATGGATTAGAGGTGGTTCCACAAAGATAATGCGCAAGGACAGTCAGCTGCCAAATTTCATCTAGAAATTTGAGATTAAAATGTAAAATATGAACAATTATAATGAATAGAAAGAAATACATTGAATTTTATATTGTTAGAGTTAGAAGCAACCATGGAGTCTTGGTACATATATTATTCAATGCAAGAAATTTCTGGACATTGCTGACAGTTATATTCATGTTATAGGTGATTCATTCACTTCAAACAAGGTCACATTTATTTTTTCCTAAGTAGTTGCTTAATCAACTTTCATCTTATATTCCAACACTCCAAACATCATTTTGTGAATCTCATTGATGTGGATGTTCCTTCCAGAAATGCAAAACTCAGGTCATTCATGCCTACTTGCTCTATGTAAGTTTTTTGTATACATTTTTATAAATTGTTCATCGACTTTTCTCTTGCTACATAAAATCATTTCTCATTATGTTTCTGAGAAGACATGGGTTTTAAAAATATTTTTAAAGAAGGGGTGATTAAAAAAAAAAGCTATTATGCCCTTCCTCCAAAATAATAGACCCAAAGTGTACATCTTTGAAGATGTGGAGTTGTATAAGGATGGATTTTAGTTCAAGGTTATTTTTTACTGTAATGTCAAGTAATTTACTTGAATTCTATTTTCAGTTAAAGCCTCATCATTGTTAAGATTCTTTTAATGTGTTTTCGGCTACAAGTAACAGAATCTAATTTAAACCTGGTTGAAAATGATTGGTGCTTAATAAAGTGAAAAGAATGACTAATAATTCAGAAATTTAAATAAAAATGAGAAAACAACAGAAAGAAATAATATTAATTTCTGGAGGTCAACCTGATATTTAACAATCAGAAACAGAGAAGCACATTTTGATTAATGTGACATATTTAAAAGAGGCTACCTGGCTGAGACATGGAGAAGTATAAGATTGGAAAAAATGTGATTAAGATAGGATAGACTAAGTCTGTGCAAAGAATTTTAGGCCATATATTAAATTTTGAAGGACACACTAGTACATGTGGACAGGAACACAAGACTAATCTTTAGAAATGAAGAATTGGGGGGCGGAGCCAAGATGGCAGAGTAGAAACAGCTCATCCAAGCCACTCTGCCCCCAGATTCCCCCCAAACTATGTAACAGGGGACTCTGAACAACTTCTGGAGCCCCAGCACCCATAGAACGACACAGAGAAGCTAACCTACCGCTGAGAACAGCCCAGCAGCCCTGCAGGAAGGACCAGTGCAGTGGTCTGGGACCTGGCAGCACGCAGAGCACAGGAGCCGAGCCAAGCCCAGGTCCGCGTGAGCCGAGGTTTTAGCACCAGGGCGTCAGGGCCAGCAGCCAGCTGGAAGAACCCCAGAACACCAGGAGCTGTGGCGACTCCAGAATTATAAACATAGACATGCCTAGGACAAAGTAAGAGGTTGGTGTCCTATGGACTTTAGGACTGGTATTTAGGGAATGCGTTGGCTCCCTCCCCTGGGGGCTAGAAGCCTCTGAGGAGACACGCTATTTTGCAGTTTTCAGAGGCAGCTCCAGCTCCTGGCCTCCAAATCGTAAGGAGATCCAGCGATCAGTCTTGGGGGGTAATCGCTCTTGCTTTAACCTCCCTGGATCTGGATTGTGATCTAGGGTGGAAGTCGTGGGTGGGTTCACAGCTTGCCAGAAATGGAAGTTGCCCCCCACATGTTCGGGACGAAAATTCCTCTATCTGGCCTTAAAGCCATAGTGTGGCAACAAGCCCAAAAGTCAAGTAATTAAGTGGCAACATGCCAAGGCAAAGGAAACAGAAAAATGGAACCCTAGACTCCTATTTTGGGGGCATAGAGCGGGAAAAGGACTGTGAGGTCAAAAGTCCTGCTCAAAAAGCCCCAGGGGAAAACATGAGCAGGTTGCAGTCCATAGAGGACCTTAAGAAGGACTTTAAAAATCAAATAAGAGAAGTGGAGGAAAAATTGGGAAGAGAAATGAGAAGGATGCAGGAAAAGTATGAAATGAGGGTCAACAGCCTGACTGAGGAAAACAACACCTTAAAAAATAGATTAAATCAAATGGCAAAGGAGGCCCAAAAGGGCAATGAGGAGAAGAATGCCTTAAAAAGTCGAATTTGCCAGATGGTAAAAGAATCTTAAAAGTTCACTGAGGAGATTCATTCCTTCAGAGTTAGACTGGAGCAAATGGAAGCTAATGACTTTATGAGAAATCAAGATGCTGTTAAGCAGATCCAAACAAATGAAAGACTAGAAGGCAATGTGAAATATCTCATGGGAAAAACCACTGACCTGGAAAATAGATCAGGAGAGACAATTTAAAAATTATTGGACTACCTGAAAGCCATGATCAAAGAAAGAACCTAGAAATCACCCTTCAAGAAATTCTCAAGGAAAACTGCCCTGATGTTTTAGATCAGAGGGCAAAATAGAGGTTGAAAGAATCCACAGATCACCTCCTGAAAAAGATCCCAAAAAGAAAACTCCCAGGAATATTATAGCCAGGTTCCAGAATCCCCAGATCAAGGAGAAAATACTACAAGCAGCCAGGAAGAAGCAATTTCAATATTGTGGAAACACAATCAGAATAGCCCAGGACCTGGCAGCTTCTACACTGAGGGATAGAAGGGCATGGAATATGATATTCCCGAGGGCAAAAGAACTGGGAATGAACCCACGGGTCACATACCCAGCAAAACTGAGTATTTTGTTTCAGGGAAAAATATGGTCATTCAGTGGAATAGAGGACTTTCAAGAATTCTTGAGGAAAAAAACAGAATTGAATAGAAAATTTGACACCCAGACACAAGAAGGAAGAGATGCCTGAGAAGGTAATCAGGGAAAAGAAATCAAAAGGAATTTATCAAAGTTGAACTATTTACATTCCTATATGGAAAAGCAATAACTGGGACTGATGATATCTTTCTCACTATGAAAATAATGGAAGAAGGGGGTGTGGTCATATGAATACATATGTGAATGTGTGTGTATATGGTTACAGTTATATATGGGTAGAGGGCATAGGTTGAATTTGTTGGGAATGGAGAATACTCAAGGGATGAAATTATGAAGTGAGAGAGGAAAGTAGCAAGAGGAGATGGGGAGAGATAGGGTAGGGTAAACTATCCCATATAGAAGAAGTAAGGGGAAGTGGTTGCAAAGGAGGGGGAGAATAAGGAAGGCTAAAAAGGCAAAACCACATTCACATTGAATTTGGTTCAGGGAGAAAATGACATACATACTAAATGGGATATCTCAACCTGCAGCAGGATAGGGGGAAGGGGGATGAGAGGAGGGATGATGGATGGGAGGGCATCCTTGGGGGAGGGGAGGTTGGAAGTACCCACTATAGAAGAGGGACAGGATCATGTAGGGAATGGACCAGGTGGGGGGTGGGATGAGTGGGAGGGAATTATAAGCAGCCTTGTACAATATATCTACTATGATAATGTTTTGCATAGCTAGACATGTACAACATATACTGAATTACTTATCTCCCCAGAGGGAATGGGTGACAAGGGAGGAAGGAAATGGATCTGAAATTCGAGGTCTTAACATTAAATGTTTCAAATATATATAAATACTGTTATTAATCCTCTTTTGCTTGTAATGGGGAGATAAGATGTGCAGGCATTGGGACACAAAGATTCACCTTCCTCTAATGGAAAAGTCGATGGGGGTATGGGAGAAGGTATGGGAGAGAGCAGATTGGAGGAAGCGATATCTTGTGGGACTACTATTCTGGGAAGTTGGGTAGGGTAATAATGGGGGGGAAATGATTGTAACTCAAAATCTGGCAGAAATGAATGATGTAAAACAGAAGTTAATAAAGCATTTGTTTAAAAAAAAAAGAAATGAAGAATTCCTTCTCTCAGTAATAGAACCATGATAGCAGTAGCAAAAATTAGACTAGTACCTTGGTACGCTGCATTGGTCAATGATATTTAGAACATTGTTTCTAATTCTTTGTGACTATATTAAAAGTCATATTGAAAAAGAAATATATTAAAAGAAATTGAATGCAAGTCCTACCAACTGAAAGACCCTCCATTCTGTGTTCTTTTTTTTTTTTCAAATCCTGACATCTACTAGGCAGTAACAATTAATTTATTGGTTGATTAATTGATTTACTAGATAAACTTCATATATACAAAAGACTCTGTTTGAATGTTGACTATAAAATGAGTTAAAGGAAATGTCAAAAATAGTGAAGGATGTATAAACAATTTTACAAGAGCTCTAGTTAAAGGAACTGAACTACTTTTCTTGAAAAAAAAGAGAAGATATAAGTGACTAATTATATATTCTTTCAAAGGAGTAGAAGGATAACTTGAGGAACATTGCTTTGGTTTATTACATATATTTCTAAATTGTGGAGCTGTCATTGACTTTCAAGTGCAGTCTTCTTAATTCATCAGAGACAGAAGCAATCTATGTCTAATAGTGCTTTAAATTAATAGCATACTTTATTATGAAAATTTTTCATGTGTTTCCAAGGCCAGTCATTTTGTAAAGAAAGACCCATGAAATGTGAATAACTAAGAAACTACATTAGAGGTTTTAGTGGGTCAAAAGTGTATGCAGAGACAAAATATTAAAAATGGTACTTTTCGAGTTTTAGTAAAGAAATGCAAACCAAGTAGGTTTTTTGTTTGTTTGTTTGTTTGTTTTTGTTTTTGTTTTTAAGCTGGGGGATTCCTAGACAAATTATGGTACGTGAATATAAAAGAATACTATTGCTCCCAAATAATCATAAATATGAACAACAAAGAGAAGATTGGGAAGTCTGATGATTTGGCTCAAGATAAATTCAAAGAAACAATATAATCAATTAGCTGCTCAGTAAGTTTGATAATTATTTAGTATATTTTAGGTGCCATGCACTAGGCCAGGCAAAGGGATATGCAGACAAGAATTAAGCTAGCTAGTGCAATGAACAGAGTAATGGGACTGGTATCAGAAAAGCCTGAAATAAATCCAGCTTCATACAATTATAAACTGTGTGATCTTAGATCACACCAACCTAGAGGTCACATACCTCCTATTCAGCTTAGTTTCCTTACTTTTTTTTTTAAAGCAATTGGGGCTAAGTAACTTGCTCAAGGTTACATGGCTAGTCATTATTTATGTGTGGGTGCTCATTTTCTGAGGCCGATTTCGATCTCGGATCATCCCAACTCCAAGGCCGGCGCTCATACTCAGTGCGCCACCTAGCCACCCCAGTTTCCTTATTTTTAAAATGTGGACAATAATAGCATCTCCATTCCAGGGTTGTTATAAAGATCAAATGAAATAATAATTGCAATGCATTTAGCACAGTGCCTAGAACATAGTACTATATAAATGTGAGTTAATATTCAATGCAAAAAACATATATATATATATGTATATATATATATACACACTTCATAATAAATTAAATATAGATAGATTGATATTTTAACATTTTGTGGTAGGAAAATATCTAGAGACAAAATTGGTTTCCTTTAAGTAAAGGATGATTAAAGAAACTACTATGTGAATATAATAAACTTAGTATATGAAAGGAAAGAAAATAATATGAAGAACCCAAGCAAGGATGGAAAGACTTGTATGAATTAATTTAAAATGAGATAGGTACAACTGATATGTGAAACAATCTATACAATGACTATAGGAATATAAATTAAAACTTCCTAAAAGGCTCCTAAACTCTAACTTGTGTGGAACTATTTTAATCTTAGCACAGAGATAGTGAAAAAAAAATAACTATTACTCCTTTATGGAGAAAAGGACTGGGGGGCAGCTAGGTGGTGCAGTGAATAGAATACTGGCCCTGAAATCAGGAGGACCTGAGTTCAAATATGGCCTTGTACATATAACACTGACTAGCTGTGCAATCTTGGGCAAGTCAATTAACCCAATTCCCCTGCCTTCCCTCCTCCAAAATGAACAAAAAAAGAATGGGTTGGAGATACTGATTTGTAATACTTCATACATTGAAAGACAATAATCACCATTAGTTATCCTTAATTATTTTCCCCAATATTGCAAATGTAAATTATTATGCAGCACTGTTTGGCAGGGAATCAAGGTTTAAGTTGGAAGACGAAAATGAAAGCAAGAGATACTTATTCTTTCCTCTATCCCCCACCTTCATAATGTGGGCATGGTTACTCAATCCAAAATATAATTTGGTCCTCCCAAAAGATGTATCTATCTTCCCTTGAATCACTACCCACATTCTACCACATATCTTCTAAGAAAAAATATTAGAGATGCTAATATGGCTTATCCATATCCAATCCTCTTTCATCAGACCACTAAAAAAACATTTTTACTTAGGTTCAAAGACAGTGAAGTCCCATTCAAAGTAGGAAGCTTTTAAACAAATAAAAAAAAATCAAGACCATAAGATTTTCTCAGAATTTTAGTTAAACCACCACTCAAGATGAAAAAATAGATTCATTTCTTCCCTGATAGTTACACATAGAATGTCCATAGATTCTGTCTTTACTTCTATGTACCAGAAGGTATCTGCTTCCTTTTTCTCTTACAATGTTTTGACTATCAATGACTTATCTCCACATGACAAAGGAGTTATGACTGCTTATAATTTAATATCAAAACTAAGATAATTTAAATTGCTACAAAATACCGAAAATTATTTGCAGGCAAATGGAAATTAGATTGTGTCCTTCACTGACTCTTCATAACTTTCAACTATACTCTGTTCTTGCCAAATTGCTACTTTAGGGATTTGTTAGGTAAAGAAAGAAAATAAGGAAATATCAGGCCTACTAAAAACACCAGTCTTAATCTCTAGGGAAAAAAAAAAAACACTTCAAAGTCTTTCTCTTTCCTATGGTCAATCAGTCTGCCCCAGCTATAGAAAAAAATGAAGTTAATCTGTCGTCATTGAGCATCTCTAATGTCAGGTCACTTGTCAATAGTTTTCTATGTAACATTCAATTTGCCATGATGTAAAGTTCTTTAGGAAAATATTAAAAAGTCAGTGCTTTCAGGAAGGGAAGGCTTCATGGACAGGGAAACACTGAGTTGATATATTAAGATGAAAAAAATCAACAGGGAGATATCAGGAAGGTCTGAATTCCAGATATGAAGATGATGATAAAAATATTGACTAGGATGGAGAAAATATAAAGAGGAGTACCATACACAGCAAAGTAATTAGGAAGAAGAATGTGTATGACCTCACGGTCATTCTGGAGAGGTTTATATTTTATTTGAGAGATAAAATCCTAGAGATATAATGAAAATATAGTGGCAAGAGGATGATATAGTATCCACAGCAAGAAAAGGTAATGTATAAACAAGAACACTTAGGATTTTATAGAATAGCAGTTATTAAGGTTTGAATATGACAAACACATGACAAAGTCCATGTGAGTGAACGGAGGGAAGAGGATACATATACTATTAGAACTGACAAGTCTTAGCAACTAAACAGATATGGACATTGAGACAGAAAGCAGTGTCAAAGATGGTTTTAAGATTGCATGCTTAAAATAGCTGAGGCTACAATGGTAGAAATTGTAGAAGGGCTTGGAATGGAAAAGAAGGTATGTAGAAAATGTTTTATGTTACATGTAAAGCAATGAAAAGAATCATTTGATCTGAGTTCTCATCCTCCTTGGCCAGTCTTGTCTTGGAATATCATCAGAAATACCCCAAGCTACATTAATGCCCATGGGTCATTTGGGTTTATCTGAATATTGTTTTTCCTGGAATTATTGAAATGGCATGTTATATGCTTCTATTATATGCCACATGGTGTTCTTGGGCATGAACAGTATTTTTGTTCAGTCTTTCAATTGTGTCCAAGTCTTTGTGACCCTTTGGAACATAGCATGCCAATGCTGTCTATGGGATTTTCTAGGCAAAGAAACTGTAGTGGTTTGCCATTTCTTTCTCCAGTGTATTAAAGCTAACAGAAGTTGAGTGACTTATCTGAGTCACACAGATGACAAATATCAAAGGCTGAATTTGAACTCAAGTCTTCCTGAATCCAGGCCCAACATTCTAACCACTGAGCCATTTAGCTGCCTCCATGTTGTACATATCTGACATAAATTATCCTTAAGAAGACTTGTTATTAAAATACATAAAATGCAAAATGGTCAAAATAAGAAAGATTTCAATAAATAAAGACTTCAATACATAATCAAGTATGTAACAGGTGAAAAACTAAAGAGTCCCATTATTTAAATTTTAATTTATTTTCTACTTTAAATATTTAAAATTATAATTCTATATTATAAGTATACTCATGAATATTATAATAACACATTATGTACATAATAATTTTATGATATGTAAATAATTAAAATGACATTTAAATTTGACATTAATTTCTAAGTTTAAATTTTATTTTAAGTTATCAGTGAAATAATTAATTTACAAATGTTGCTAAGTTGGCATTTTCATGATGAAACATGTAAATTTACTTATGCATGGATTCTTAATGGTCATGTCAACATTTCATGACCCATTTCAGTAGTATGAGAACTCTTACAAATTCAGGAAGGTTAAAATTCTTCTATAATTATTGTGTCACAAAGTTATATATTATTCAGCAATATGAGATGCTTCAGTCATAGTTTCATAACTCATAATTTTAAGAGGCAGGAGTTGAACCCACAACTGCCTAATCCAAAGTCTAGATTTGAATTCATTAGATTATGCTCTCACGCATGGCAACTCTTATCAAATCAAAAAGAGAAAACCTTTGTTAAGTAGACAGAATAATGCTACATAAAATAGATAAATGAACACCTACCACATTCTTAAGTATTACTGAAAATACCTTTTCGTTCCTTTTGAAGATAATTCATATAGTCCTTACCAGATTTTTCTGAAACCATCCATTTGTTGTTTCTTATAACACAATAGTATTCCATCACAATCATATATTACCACCTTTCCAGGCATTCTCCAATTGATGAGCATACCCTCATTTCCAATTTTTGCCACCACATAAAGAGCTGCTATATTTTTGTACAAAGAGGTCCATTTACCTTTTCTATCTTTGGCATACAGACCTAATAGTGATATTACTACTCAAAGGACATGCAGTTTTCTAGCCCTTTTGGAATAGCTCAAAATTTTTGACCAGAATGGTTGAATTATTTCATAACTCCACCGAGAGTGGAGTTTGTAGTTTTCCTTTTTTGTTACATTAGCTAATCTAATAGGTGTGAGATGATATCTTAGAGTCATTTTAAGTTGCATTTCTCTAATCAATAGTTATAGGGAGCATTTTTTATTTTTATAAATTTATTTATTTATGTTTTAGTTTTCAGCATTAATTTCCATAAGATTTTGAGTTACAGATTTTCTCCCCATCTCTCCCCCTACCCCCACCCCAAGAGAGAAAGCATACTAAATAGCAATTCCCCCAATCAGTTCTCTACTATGTCCTCCCCCATCCTGCTTTACCCTTACTTTCTTGTAGAGCAAGATGGATTTCTATACCCCAGTGCCTGTATATGTTACTTTCCAGTTGCATGTAAAAAAATAACATTTGTTGAGGGGGCGGGGCGCCGGGGGAAGGGGTGGGGGGTGCGCCCTCGTCCTCCCCTGCCCCCTCAGGCTCCCGGGCTGGGCGGGCCAAGGCCTAGGGGAACCCCAGGGGCTGCCCGAGGAGGCTGCGCTGTGGCACTGATCCCGACAACTCTATCTCAAGCACTGATTATGCGCCCACTGTGTGCCCAGCTCTGGGCTAGGCTTCCCCTGGGAGGGGGCGCAGTGGGCGCACGTGCGTGTGCAGGGGGCCTGCGGGGGTGCTGGGGCTCAGCCCCCCCCAGTCTGGAGAGGGCGGGGGTGGGGGGCACAGCCTGAGGCTCCCTCTTCCGCAGGGTCAGAGCTTATCCGAGCCAGAGCGACTGTCCGGCCCCCTGGGGCGCCCGCGGCCCCGCCGGGAGGATGAAGACGGTGTTGATGGTGGCAGAGAAGCCGTCCCTGGCGCAGTCCATCGCTAAGATCCTGTCCCGGGGGAACATGTCCTCACATAAGGGCCTGAATGGAGCTTGCTCGGTCCACGAGTACACGGGATCCTTTAGCGGGCAGACTGTCCGATTCAAGATGACATCTGTCTGTGGCCACGTCATGACCTTGGATTTCACTGGGAAGTATAACCACTGGGACAGAGTGGACCCCGCAGAGTTCTTTAGCAAAGCCCCCACTGAGAAGAAGGAAGCCAACCCTAAGCTGAGCATGGTGAAGTTCCTTCAGGTGGAAGGGAGAGGCTGTGACTACATCGTGCTCTGGTTGGACTGTGATAAAGAAGGGGAGAACATCTGCTTTGAGGTCCTTGATGCTGTCCTGCCTGTCATGAACAAGCCCCGGGGCAATGAGAAGACAGTGTTCAGAGCACGCTTCAGCTCCATCACGGACACAGACATTTGCAATGCCATGGGCCGCCTAGGCGAGCCTGACCACAATGAGGCCCTTTCTGTGGATGCCCGGCAGGAGCTCGACCTCCGGATTGGCTGTGCTTTTACGAGGTTTCAGACCAAATATTTCCAGGGGAAATACGGCAATTTAGACAGCTCACTCATCTCCTTTGGGCCGTGTCAGACACCCACCCTGGGCTTCTGTGTGGAAAGACACGACAAGATCCAGTCATTCAAACCAGAGCTGTACTGGGTACTCCAGGCCAAGATGGGCTGAACCAGACTGAGGATAAGCGATGGGCCTCGAACCCTTCAGTGAGCCAGGAGCATCTACCCCCTGTGTGTGAAGACTTTCCCCTGTGGAATGGATGGATGAGAACAGTTTGTTCCCAGCGCTTGGAGTTTGGTCAGACATTGAAGACGCTGAGGTCGTCCCCTGCATCCTGGGCCCTCACCAGCCACCTTGACTTTGTCCTGCTGCTGGTGACTGTGCAGCTCTGCCTCACTGGAATCCAGTGCATGAGGTAGGACGTCACCCATGATGTCATCAGTTCTCTTCAAAAGGAAGGACGAACAACCCTCTTCTGTCTGTTGGCGCTCCTGGTTCCCCAGAAGTCCCCACTGTGGTATCCTCGAGGCTGCTGCCCTGAGGCCTGACCCTCCCTCCTCTGAAACCAAGCCATTTGAGCTCCTGCGGCTGCAGCTCCTCACTCTTCACCCAGTGCTCTCCTCCCAGCAGCTGGTGCAGGGAGGTGGTGCAGGTGGGGAAACTGAGGTTTAAAGAGGTTTGGTGACTTGACCAGGATTTGTACCTCAGTCTCTGTGAATTTGGTTTTCCACTTTGCTTCATACAAGATTGGCTGTTGGGGAGGGGCACAGGTTGGCTAGAGCCCTTTAGCCTGACTTTGTAGGGGAAGGGGCTGAGGATGGCAGAAACAAACAGTAAATTAGGTCTGCTGATGCCAAGCCCAGTGCTCTTAACCCGTCTCATGCTGCCTGGTAGAACGCTAGCGCCCCAGACTTGGAGGGACCCTTAAGGATGTCTGGTCCCACTCTTTACCAACAGTGATCCCCAGCAGGTACTCCTTCTACCCCTCGAGCCTCACAGGGCTCTTTTATCATTATTTATTTATTCATTCATTCCTTTGTTTTTAACATTCATTAAAAATTTTTTTTTACTTCCAAAAAAAAAAAAAATAACATTTGTTTTTAGAACTTTGACCACCCCCACTGGGAAGACAAGCAATTCAACATATGTTGTACATGTGGAGTTACACAAAACATTTCCAATAGTAGTTATATTGTGAAAGACTAACTCTGGAATTTGGCTATAATATTCCTAGGAATTTTCTTTTGGGGATCATTTTCAAGAAGTGATCAGTGAATTATTTCAATATTTATTCTTGAAAGATGATGTCTAGCCTCTTTTTTGGATCATGGATTTTATCTAGCCCAATAATTTTTAAATTATCTCTCCTGGATCTGTTTTCCAGGTCAGTCGTTTTTCCAATGAGATATTTTGCATTGCCTTCTATTTCTGCATTTGTTTGAATCTGTTTTATAGTATCTCAATTTCTCATAAAATCATTGCTCCAATCTAATTTTGAAAGTGTTATTTCTTCAGTGAGTTTTTGAAATCCCTTTCCATCTGGGGAATTCAGCTTTTTAAGCCATTCTTCTCCTCGTTGGCTTTTTAGGACTCTTTTGCCATTTGAGGTAGACTATTGTTTAAGCTTTTATTTTCTTCAGTCAGGCATTTTTTTCATGATTCTCTTGCATTATTCTCATTTCTCTTCCAAGTTTTTCCTCTTCTCTTACTTGATTTTCAAAATCCTTCTTGAGTTACTCCATGGCCTCTAACCAGTTCATATTTTTCTTTGAAGTTTTGATGCATGTGCTTTGACTTTGTGGTCTTCTCATGCTTCTATGTTTTGATCCTCTCTGTTCCCAAAAATGATTCTATAGTTTGTGCCTCCTCTGTTTGCTCATCTTGCTGCCAATTACTTGACTTTTGAGCTCTTTGTCATGGTAGAACTCTGTGTCCAGAGTGGTGAATTCTGTGTCCAGATTTCTGGGGTCCTGGCAGTTGTTGTCAGAGTTTTTCCAGTCACCTGCCTTCAAAGTGTGAGAAAGACTTTCTCTCCACAGCCTCTTCAAGTTCTTCCATACCAGCGCTCCTCACTCCAGGACCACTACCCAAAACTACAAATAAGATTGAAGCAGGGCAAAGCAAAAGAATCCTTCCTTAGTGCCAGCAGAGAGATTCCTGCAAATGCCCTCTGGATAGTCACTTAATCCTCCTACAATCTGTAGCCCTGGTGCCAGAAGCAGCAGTGGCAGCAGTTATATCCACCATCATTTCTGCTGCCTGCAGGGGTAGGGGCCACACCAAGCTCTTTTCTCACCCAAGATCAACAGGGCCCCACAGACCTTATATTTTCTCTTTGTCGGTTATGCATTGAGAAGTCTGGAAATTACCACATCTGTCACTGATTAACCCTCCTGATGTCTGCTCCACTAGTCTAGGCCTGTGCAGCTCACAAGGGACTGCTCTTGGATCCCAGCCCAGTGTGATAGAACCTTCCTGTCGGCCTGCCAAGCTGCTTTCAGCAGGAGATTTGTTTCTCTCTGTCACTTTGTGGTGTCCATGGCTTTAAAATTTGTTTTGAATCATATTTTACAGTATTGGAGGTGGTTGGAACAGGAGCTAAAGCAAGTTCCTGCTTTTACTCCAGTCTTGGCTCTGCCCCTATATTTATGTAATCTCATCACATATATGATGAGAAAGCTTTGATTTCTTCTGAAAATTGCCTATCTATACCTCATGCCTATTTATCAATTGGAAAATGGGAATTTAAAAAATAAATTTGACCTAGTTTCCTCTATACTTTAGAAATGAGGTCTTTATCAGAGAAATTGGCTCTAATTTTTTTAATTACTTCATTTTCTGTGCATCTCTCTTTCTTGTCCCTTCATTTTTTAGATGATCACAATATTATTGACTCACACTCCTGCACTCTATATGTAGACTCATTCTAATTACCCTAATTATGATAAAGTTCTTAAAAGTTAAATGTAACATCTTATCTTATAGGAATGTAAACAGTTTAACTTTATTTTACCCATTATGATTTCTCTTCCATGTTTATCTCTTTTTATGCTTCTCCAAAGCCTTCTCTTTGAATGTCAAGTCTTCTATTCAGCTTTGACCTTTGCATCAAGAATGCTTGAAAGTCTTCTATTTCATTAATTGTTCATTTCTCCCCTTAAAGTATTATACTTGGTTTTGCTAAGGAGGTTATTTTTGGGTTGTTATCCTATGTCTTTTGCTTTCTAGAATATCATATTTCATGCCCTAGACTTCTTTAATATGAAAGCTGCTAAATATTTTATGATCCTTACTGTGGTTCTGATATATTGGAATTACTTTAAAAAAAACTTTTAAAAACTTTTTTAACTTAAATACATTCTCCTTGATTTAGGAGATCTGGAATTTGGCTATAATATTCTTTGGAATTTTCATTTTGGGATCTCTTTTATTAGGTAATGAGTAAATGCTTTCAATTTCTATTTTATCCCTTGAATATTAGACACTAATATATTTTTTTATTTTATTTTTATTTTTATTTTTTTTTTTTGCCTTTTTGGAGGGCAATTGGGGTTAAGTAACTTGCCCAAGGTCACATGGCTAGGTTTTTGTGTGTGCATTAATTGTCTGAGGCTGGATCTGAACTCAGGTCCTTCTGATTCCAGGGCCAGCATTCTACTCATTGTACCACCTAGCCGCCCCTAGACACTAATATATTTTAAAGAGAGAAATTTTGATAAGTATATGTGGATTTGAAAAAAAAAAGGATTAATCTTGCTGTATCTATTAACAAAAGAAAGACAAAAAACCAAACAGACTGGAAATATGCCACCTAGAGTTTTAAGATGTTGCAGATAATTATATTAATTGGATTAAAATTACATTTGTATATATGTATAAACAAATATATAATATAAAGAAAATTTAATTTAATTCAGTTTTTATATACAAATAAATATCATTACAATTTATGTTTGAGGGCAAGTATAATAGACACATTCTCATATCTATAAATATACCACAATTAAACTTAATTCTAAAGCAATGAGTTACATACTAAAAATAATTCAGGAATGAAGCAGAAAAAGAGGAAAACCCTTGAAGAAAAGCCTTAAACATTTATTTCCAATTCAGGTAGTATTATAATAAGAGAACAAACTCCAGAGCGATCTCAGAAGCTATTTAAAGTGGTATGGATATGTATGAAAGACTATTTGGAAGTAAGAGAGTGGTAGATCTAGACTAATTTTAAAAAAAGCAGGTATTTTTCACTTCATTCATCTTTGCCCTCTGGCTATCATATTACCTCTTACATTTAACCCTCCTTAATTCTCCCACTTCAAAGTTAAATGCTTCCTCCTCTGAATTTCCATAGAACCTTCTAATGACAATGAACACAGTCTACCCTATACTGTTCAGTTGTGAAGGAATCTCTTTTGTCATATTAGAAAACAAACTTATTTTAAGGACAGTTGCTGTATCCTATTCTACTTGTTATCATCAGCAATGATTGAAACAGTATGCAATACTTAAGGTTTGTTGATCTAAAGTTCTAATGAATCAATCAATGGACAATTTGTTTAAATGCAATTAAATATGTCTATAAATTCCAGGGATAGATAGCATGCTTAAGGAATAATATATGATTCAGAGAATATCAAAATATGAGCTTTCAAAAGAAATCTACATGCATCTTAATGGTAGTCCAGAACTCAATGAGAATTGAGGGTAAAAAAAATGTTAATTCAAATTTAGATAATAAGTATCAAGATGAAGTGGAAATTAGATGTCATCCAATCCAATTCACTAATTTTATAGACAAAGAAAGCATGTTCCAGAAAGGTCAAGTGGTTTCCTCAATACAAAATGATTAGTAATCAATCCATCATGCAAAAAAAAAAAAAAAACATTATTATGACTATACAGCAAATACTCTGCTAGGTCCTAGAGCTACAAAAACAATTATGAAGTGGTCCTTGCCTTCAATGAACTTAGTGTCTAATAAGAGTAATAATGTGTTTATCTATAGGTTTTAAAAAAGAAAAAGACACATTTAAATATCCTTATATCTATTCTGGTAAGAGCAAACCAAACATCAATTTTGCCAAAGTGTGAATAAAAGAAAGGCTAAATATATATATATATAGAGAGAGAGAGAGAGAGAGAGAGAGAGAGAGAGAGAGACTTAATATGGATGGCAACTTACCTGAACCTTCCAAAAAATTTCATTTTCCCCTCTTCTTTGCCTCTAGTTATTTTAGCTTAAAGCACTGAAAGCAGCTCTATTTCAATTGGATCTCTTCCTTGCACACACAATCCTATACCTCCCTGTTTGCTATTCTTCCCCTTAGTTCTGAAGTTTTGTTGAATTGATTAGTTCTTTCTTTTTTCCTTTTATTTCTATCTAGTTATCTAATTCTTCCCCTCCTTTCTACCATCTCAATTTTTTTCCTTTTTTAAGTCTCTGTGTTTTGCTCTGCTAAAGGTTCTAAGTGACTAATTTTACATTTCTTTTTCTAAAGTTTCCAAGTTATTACCACATAGATCTTATTCTTAATCCCTATGTTTTTATCATGCCTCATTCTTAGAAATTCAAATACCTACATGTGATATAGATGATAAAAATACTGACCCATGGTGCAAATGTTCCTATATCCCTGTTTGTGCAGTAGCCTTTGTAATGTAGCCTTTACCTTTACCTTCCACAGGTTCATTTCACTCACATTTACCATCATATGTCTTCTTTACATCTAAGCACTCCTACTTTCTGGGTAACATTGCCCCTGGGATTTCTGATTCCCATTTTTCTGAGCTAAGATGATTGGTTTTTCTAAGCCCCAAATACCTGAAAATTATGCTCAATATGAGGTCCATTCCTCCTAGGAGAATTCCCTCCCACTAAGGAAATCAGATTTTTTTTGCCTTTAATTCCCTGTTTCAGTCTCTTTGTTTGCTTTTTCTCCTGTAAATCCATTCACCTGTTCTTCTCCTGTAGATCCATTTTTTCTTGAAAGAACACAGGACTTAGAGGCCTGGAAGATGACACGAGCCAGCACAGAGACCAGGACAAGGCCCGATAAAAGTGGCACCAAGTTGACCCAACAACCACAAGGGCCATTGCCAGACTTATTACTGCAGGGCTGGGATGGGACAGAGCTGGGTAAAAGTCCAATGCAGGGCCCCTGGCAGAGGCAACAGCTACTCCTGGGACTACCAACCCACAACCTGAAAATTTAAAAAGTCCCTATCTAGACTTCCAGGGACCAGGATGGCAGAGTGAACTCCAGCTGCTCCAATCCCCCCCTCTGACCCTGAAAATAGAGTATGTATTGCCCCATAGCAAAACTTTAAACAAGAAAGGGTTGGGAACCCTAGAGGAAGGGCATGGCTAAGGCTCTGCCTCAAAATGGGTAAAAAGCAGACTGCAAAGACAAAGACTCTGGAGTCCTACTATTGTGAGAGTGAGGAACCAAATTCAAAGGGAGACAGAGTTGACTCCACACCCACAGCTGAAGCCTCAACAGGGAACTGGTCTCAAGCACAGAAAGCATTCTTATATGAGTTCAAAAAGAACTTTGAAAACCAAATTAGAGAGATAGAAGACAAAATGAATAATTCTTTTGAAATCAAAATTTCCAAAATTAGTAAAACATTACAATGAAGAAAACAGCTCCTTAAAAAAGAAAAATGTGTGATATGGAAAAGGAGCTTCAAAAACTAACCAAAGAAAATAATTCACTAAAAACTAGGACCAACCAAATTGAAGCAAATAACTCTATAAGGAACCAAGATTCAGTCAAACAAAACATCAAGAATGAAACATTAGAAAAAAGAGGTAAAACACCTCAATGGAAAAATAACTGACCTGGAAAACAGATCCAGGAGAGATAATCTGAGAATCATAGGCCTGCCAGAAAATCATGATGAAAAAATGAGCCTGGACAACATCTTCCAAGAGCTCATCAAGGAAAACTACCCTGAGATACTAGAACCACAGGGTAAAATATAAATCAAGAGAATCCATCAGTCACCTCCTGAAAGAGATCACAAATTGGAAAGTCTGTGAAATGTTGTGGTCAAACTCCAGAACTATCAGGAAAGGATAAAATACTACAAGCAGCCAGAGGAAAACAATTCAAATGTGTTGGAACCACAGTGAGGATTGCACAGGATGTGGCAGTTACCATACTGAAAGGTTGGAGGAACTGGAATATGATTTTTCAAAAGGCAAAAGAACTCAGGTTACAACCAAGGGTCACCTATCCAGCAAAACTGATCATATTCTTCTAGGCAAGGAGATGGTCATTCAATGATATAATGGATTTCCAGACCTTCCTGATGAAAAAGCCAGAGCTCAATGGAAAATTCAACCTAAAATTATGAGATGTAAGAGAGACCTAGAAAGATGAGGAGCAGATTGACTTCATATTTACCTGGATAGGTTTACACAAACTGAAGCTGTGAGAAGAGCAGAACCAGGAGAAATTTGAATACAATTAAAGACACAACATATATGTGACAACCAACTTTGATTGACTGGACTCTTGGCAGCAATGCATGGCTCTGAGTCAGCTCCAAAAGACTCATGATGGAGAGAGATGTCTACATTCAAAGAAAGAAATAGAAAGAATAGACTTTGAATCCAGATTGAATCAAACTACCTGCTCTTTTTCTTTATCTTGTTTGGTTTGTTTCCTCTTTCCCATTGTTCCTTTCATGTGATACAATCTTTCTTTATAACCTGACTAATTTCTAGTGTGAAAGTATTTGCAGATCCTCTACTTGATGGTATGCCACCATGGGGGGGGGGGCGGGGCTCGGGGAGGAAGGGAAGGAAGGGGAGAAAATTTGAAACTCAAGGAATTGTGGAAGTGAATCTTGTAAACTAAAATTAAACAAGTTAATAAAGACCAAAAAAAAAGAACAAAGGACTTATTTTGCCTCCTTTCTTGACCTTTGATTTGATATGGTTATATCATATATTCCCCTCATTTGTCTTTCTTCAGTCTAGATTTATATTTGCTCTTCCAGTCTGCAATTTAGCTCCTCCCCTAAACAAAAACAACAAAAAATACCTATTCACCTTTGTACAAAGTATTGTGAGGTTTGGTTGTTCAGTTCTTTTAATCATGTCTGACTCTTCATAACCCCATTTGGAAATTTCTTGGAAAAGATTTTTTTGTTTTTTGTTTGTTTGTTTTTTGTGTTTTTTTTTTCTTACCATTTTCTTCTCCAGCTAATTTTATAGATGAGGAAATTGAAGGAAACAGGGTGAAATGACTTGCCTGGGGTCACACAGCCAGTAAATATCTGAGGCCAAATTTGAATTCAAGAAGACTGATCTTGATGACTCCAGGCCCAACAATTTATCCACTGTGACATTTAAAATTTAGTTCATGAGGTTTTGAGCCTATTTCTATACCATCATTTTTATTTGACTTCTGCTTTCACTCTTGCCACCTTGGGTACTTTTAGAAAGATATCTCTTAATGGGCTCTCTGTTGAACTTTTATTGTTGTTGTCCTTTGCTGAGGTATTTATTAATTTTTATACATATTTGTTTTGTCTAGGAGTTTGGAAAGCAAATAATTTGTTCAGATCTGTAAGGCTCTTTTTTTTCCCTCTAGGAATCATTTCAGGATATGTCCATTTATTTTTTTTTCATGAATGGTTTAGCTCCAATATGCAGTATTATCATGGGTTTCATCTTAAACTTTTCCCTTAAGAGCACAGCATCCCAGAATACATTATCTGAAGCTTTCCTGCAGTTTCTAGTATGTGCTAAATTTTTTTGTAATTTGAAATAATTTTTCCTACTATTTGAAGGACATTTTTTCCTTTTTTTTTTAAGAGGAGGGAAGGCAGGGTAGTTGGGGTTAAATGACTTGCCCAAGGTCACACGGCTAGTTTTTTATTAAGTGTCTGAGGCCGAATTTGAACTCAGGTCCTCCTGACTCCAGGGCCGGTACTCTATTCAGTGCACCATGTAGCAACCCTCTGAAGGACTTTTCTTTGGTCACTTGCATAATTTGTTGTTTGTAATTGTAATTCTTCAATTTAACCATTTTGTATATACTAGTTTGCAGCAGACTTTTCCTCTACACTCTGCTACAGAATCCTTTCAACTTTCCCTTCTTTTTCTATGTTAAGAAGTTCTGGATATAATTTTTATATAGTTTTTTTTATAATTATGGTACTGAAGTTTTGCAAACCTCATACTCTTCTGGGATGCATATTCCTTGATTTATCTCTTTTCATTTTTCTCTCAAGAAAAATATGCTTTGTTTATATGGAGATTATCTTTTGTAGGCAACAGGGTTAAGTGACCTATCCAGGTTCACACAGCTATTAAGTGTCTGAGGTCAAATTTGAACTCAGATCCTCCTGATTTCAGGAATGATGCTTTATCTGCTGGACCACTAGATGCCCCTCATTAATTTTTTAACACTGTTCTTTTGAGCTACTTTTCATCCAGAGTAACCTTCACTTCCATATTTTTTGCACTCAGTTATTTTTTTAATATTTTACCAATTATTTCTGTTGTGCACATGGTACATATTTTGCCAATTATTTCTATTGTGCACTCCTTACATCCTATCTTTACAATTATTTTGTTGTTTATTTTTAGTTTGAAGTATTCATTTCCACAAGATTTTGAGTTACAAATTTTCTCCCCATCTTTCCCCTACCCACCACCCCTAAAAACATCGATCCCACTGAATACCCCCTCCCCCAATCTGCTCTCTCCTATATCCTCCCCCACCCCCCTCTAGCTTTCCAGTAGGGCAAGATGGATTTCCATACCCCGTTGACTGTATAGCTTATTTCCCAGTTGCATGTAATAATAATAATAATATAACAACAACAACAATAATATTATTAAACATTTGATTTTAAAACTTTGAATTCTAGATTCTTTCCCTTCTTCCCTTGTCACCCATCCTTACTGGGAAGATAAGTAATTTAATATAGGTTGTACATGTGTAGTTATGCAAACCATTTCCATAGTGGGTATATTGTGAAAGATTGACTACATTTCCCTCCATCCTATCCTGCCCCCCAATTGTTCTATTTTCTGCTTTGAACCTGTCCTTTTTCAAAAGTGTGTTCTTCTAACTACTCTCCCCCCCAATCTGCCCACCCATCTATCACACCCCCACGATGCCCTTTACCCTACTTTTCAGTACAGTCTCTTCACTCAATTTAGTATATATGTTATTCCTACCTTAAGCCAAATTCAATGAGAATAAGGTTGACCCATTTCTTTTTGCCTTCCTGTTCTTCTCTTCCATGTTAACAGTTTTCTTTTTCCTCTTTTCTATAATTTACACTATTTCGTCTCTCCCTATCTACTCTCTTTATTTTCCTCTCTCTGCTTCTTGTATTTGAATCTCACATTTTCTATTAAACTCTGTTTTTTTTTTTCATCATGAATACTTGAAAGTCCTCTATTTCATTGAATAACCATATTTTCCCCTGAAATCTTATGCTAACTTTTGCTGGGTAGGTGATTCTTGGCTTTAATCCTAGCTCCTTTGACCTCTAGAATATCTTATTCCAAGCCCTTTGATCCCTTAATGTAGAAGCTGCTAGATCTTGTATTATCCTGATTGTATTTCCACAATATTCAAAGTGTTTCTTCTTGGCTGCTTTTAATATTTTCTCCTTGACCTGGAAGGTCCAGAACCTGGCTATAATATTCCTAGGAGTTTTCTTTTTGGGAACTTTTTCAAGAGGTGATTGGTGGATTCTTTCAACCTCTATTTTGCCCTCTGGTTCTAAAATATCAGGGCAATTTTCCTTGAGAATTTCTTGAAGGATAATTTCTAGATTCCTTTTTTTAATCATGGCTTTCAGGTAGTCCATTAATTTTTAAATTATCTCTCCTGGATCTATTTTCCAAGTTCAGTGGTTTTTTCCAATGTGATATTTCATATTGCCTTCTATTTTTTCAATTGTTTGGATCTGTTTAATAGTATCTTGATTTCTCATAATGTCATTAGTTTCCATTTCCTCCAATCTAATTCTGAAGGAATTATTCTCTTCAGTGAGCTTTTGAAATTCCTTTTACATCTGGGAAATTCGAGGAAATTTAGGAAAATCCTTTTACATCTGGGAAATTTAGGCATTCTTCTCCTCATTGGTTTTTTGGTCCTCTTTTGCCATTTGAGTTAATCTGTTTTTATGGTTTTATACTCTTCAGTCAGGTTATTGACTTACTTTTCATGATTTTCTTGCATCATTCTTCTTTTTCTTCCCATGTTTTCCTTTACTTCTCTTGCTTGATTTTCAAAATCCTTATTGTGCTCCTCCATGGCCTGTAAGCAGTTCATATTTTTCTTGGAGGCTTTTCATGCAGGAGTTCTGACTTCTTGGTCTTTCTGCCATTCCATGCTTTGATCCTTTTTTCCCCTAAAAATGTGCTTTTGCTTGCTTTGCTTCCTATGCTTACTCACATTGCCAGTCAATTACTTGACTTTTTGAGCTCTTTGCCATAGTACAACTCTGCTTCCAGAGGGGAGAGATTTGTCCCAAATCTCTGGGGTTTCTACAGCTGCCAGACCTATTAGTTGGGTGCCCTCTCTACAGCCCCCACAATCTCTGGTCCACTGGCCACATGCCCCAGGACCTCCAACCAAGACAGTGATCCAAATCCAAGCAGGTTAAAGCAAGAGTGGTTACCCTCTCAATGGCCGCTTGCCCCCCCTACAATCTGCAAGCCGGGAGCTCTTAAGCAGCCATGCAGTGGTGGCTGCACAGCTGCCATGCCTCCAACATTTCTTGCCCTGGGGGCAGGGGCCAGATTCAGCTCTTTCATATACCCCAATTTCAGCAGAGTTCAACACTGACCTTTTACATACTCTTTGGCATTTATGGGTTGATAAGTCTGGAAACCCCCACAACTGCTGATGATTCACTCTCCTGAAGTCTGCTCCAGCTTTTGCTTTTGGGGGCCCCCCTGGAGCTACGACCACAGGCTTAAGTATGGCTGGGCTCTACTCCCAGAATGCTACAATGGACCACTCCCGTAGGCCTGCTGGGCTGCTTTCAGCAGGAGATTTGTTTCTCTCTGTCACTTTGTGAGTTATGTAGCTCTAAAATTTGTTTAGAGTCATATTTTATAGTTATTTGAGGTAGTTATGGAGGGAATTCATGGAGTTTTCCTGTTTCTATGGTGTCATCTTGGCTCTGCCACCCACAATTCTTATTGTTCTTTTAAATCATTTGGTAACATTTTATTTACTCTTGGGAATCTACAGGAACCTCTCCCTCATCAAATATTGATTCATTTTCATTTGTCTTGCAATATTTATTCTTAGGAGTCTGGACACTTTTAGTTTATCAAGAGGCAATATTCCTTTTTATTATTATCTTCTCTGTTTATCTGCCTGTATTTAATTTTTTTAGCTGAGTTTTCATTCCTCCAAAATATTTGGTAATTTCTGCTTTTCCTCCCTTGTAATCCCTAATTGCTCCCTTAAAAATGCTTTTACCTTTGATCACAGTTCCTCTGGGGTGATAAATTTCAAATCTCTTTCACCTTCCTCTCATAGTGGGGACTTAATTTTTCACCACCCTTTGACTACCCAAAGTGACTGCTGGGAAGGCACAACTATACACAGCTGGATGACAGTTTCCTTTCCCTTAGGCATTGTGGTCATACTTTCTCTCTCTCTCTCTCTCTCTCTCTCTCTCTCTCTCTCTCTCTCTCTCTCTCTTCTTGCCCTCAGTTCTCTGACCGTTGTAATAGAGTACTACCAAGCATAAGTCAAAGTCAAAATAAGCTTCTGTCCTTTGCTTTGTGCCCTGAAGAGTGGAAAGTGAAAAAGAAAGCTGAATTTTATCATGCACCACTGAATTAGCTTGTGCAGTCCTGCAAATGTGTGGTAATATTTGGGGGACAGTATGTTGAACAAGTATTTAAGGGGTTTGAGATTAGTCTTGTGTAATCTTAATTCATCAATTTGATATGTTACTATTGCTCTTAGAGTTTCAGACCTTGAAGAGAGCTGAAATTAAAAAAAAAAATTTTGCATAACTTAGTTTCAGAGAAGTTTGAGAAGTCATGTAGATCAGAGAAAATATCTTGTTCTCCACTTTGCTGATAATATGACTCCAATGGTTTGAGAAACTTTAATTATCAGACAATGAATATTATTTTTCCCTTAAATATATTAGGGAATGATTCAAGTTTGTTCATTTTGTGTATGTATGTATGTATGTAGGAAATATGGACAGAAGTATTCATTAGGAGAATTAAATACTTTGGCAGCTTTGTGGGAGAAGGATTGATATGGGGAGAGAATAGAGGAAGGGGGACCAATTAGGCAACTAAAAGGATATTTGAAAAATGCCAAAACCATAGTTTGAATGTAGATCCTATGACTTCAGACAAATCCCTTTTCCCACTATATAATGAAACTTTGCAAACATTATGCTTTTTTATATTATGCTTTTAACTACTATTTTCAATTAAATAAAAACCAACATATAATGTTCATTCTGTACATAGTAAAAATATACTAAATGGCCTACTCTCACATCTTATCTCTCTCTTAAAATAGTTAATTCCAGGTAAAACTCAAATCAAATGTCACCTAAAGCTCAGGGCTTTCCTGATCCTTCTACTTATTAGAACTACCCAACTGATACCTAAAAATTGTTCTTTATTCATTTTGCATTCATTTCATATTAATTTTTCTGTGTACAAGCTATTTTTCTTATATAATATAATATAATAAGACTGGCAGACACTGTTGCACGTTTGTCCTTGAAGACTTTCTGTTCAACAAAGTGCCTGACACTTAATAAATAGATGATAAATGCCCAAATTGAAATGAACACTTTCAAAAAAATAGGTGAAATATTTTCCAGAAAGTTTTGAATTATTCTGAATGTAATCCCAAGAATTTCATTTTACAAGATTTACTCTATAGATTTTAAAAATTCCTGCTCTACTCAAGACAAGCAACATTTGTTAAGTGCCTATTATATGTCATATGGGCAGCTAAATGGCACAGCCGATAGAGTATTAGGTCTAGAGTCAAGACCATTCCTCTTCCTGGGCTCAAACATGGCCTCAGGCAATGACTGGCTTTGTGATCCTGGGTAAGTCACTTCACCCTCTTTGCCTCAGTTTGAAGTGTAAAATGAGCAAGAGAAGGAAATGACAAACCACGCCAGTATCTTTACCAAGAAAACCCCAAATGGGGTCATAAAAAATTAGATGTGGCTGAAAAATAACTCAACAAAATGTTTTACTGTGTTAAGGTCTAGAGCTTTATATGTAAATAATAGTACCAAAGTATGACATGCAACAATAATACAAAAAAAAAAAACAATCACCACCATTACCAACAATAATAACAACAACAACTTTACAATGATAATGAAAGATACTGTTTATGAAGAGTTTTAAGGATTGGAAAGGTGTGTGTGTGTGTAATTTGTGGGTGTATAATCTGTATGATATATACATACATACACATGCATATTATATACAGATATGTACACATAAAGTTTGATCCTCACAATAACAAGATCAGGTAAGTTCTCTTGCTTTTTCTCATTTTATAAATGTGGAAACTAAAGATGTAGGGGGTTAAATGACTTGCTTGGGGCCACACTGTGGGAAAGTGTCTGAGGTAAAATTGGAACTCAAGTTTGACTGTTCCCAAGTCTAGTACTCTATCTTCTAACTGCATATGTGAAAGGTAAATGTCATTGGAAAACCACCTGCCCTGATACATATGTAGAAAACCCTTTTCAAACATCAAGTCCCTAAATGTTTGTGGTAGGAAGAGACATTTCTACCTCTGAATAGTAGATAGACTTCAAATATAGCATTAATCAAACATCCAGAACTTCCTGCCAGTAAACACTGCCATCGTTGAAGCTGTTGGAATAGTGATAGTGCTGCCAAAGATCTTTCCAATAATGCATTCTTAATTTTCATAAAGCCTGCTTGTTTACATGCTTATTAAATTATTTGTTATTTCAACATTTTCCTGGCAATCGACACTGGCAGGAAATAAATGTCAACAACTCACTATCATCTTAAAAAGCTGGAAATAAGCTGCATTTATTGTTATTTAATTTGGCAATATATCATAGTGTTTATATTAGCATTAATAATGCCAAGTTGCTTCCCTGAGACAGATGCATTAGCATAAAATTGGTGATGATCTCTTGACAGTATAGTTTATATTAATGGCTGTAATGTACAGTCCAAACAGGAAGGAGGGATATCTAATCTAATTTCATCCATGAGGCCAGGTGTATGCTATTGTACAGAAATGTTCATAAATGTCTTGTACTTGTTTTTTAATCTCACTGAAACCAACTCTCCACACAATAGTTTGTAATTTAACAATAGTAACATGAAAAGGAGTCATGATGTCAGGATGGAGAACTTAGTGAGGTATGAGAATTCCCTCCATCTAGACAAGTCATCATCCTGTAAGGTAAAATCTCATCTTGGGGGCGGCTAGGTGGCCCAGTGAGTAAGAGCACCTGCCCTGGAGTCGGGATGACCCGGGACTGGTCCCGGCCTCAGAAAATGAGCACCCACGCATAAATAATGACTGGCCCTGTAACCTTGAGCAAGTTACTTAACCCCAATTGCTTTAAAAAAATCTCATCTCCACTAGTACCCTGCCTCCTCACTACCCTTTGCCTTTTCAAATGAACGGTGGGACCATAATCTCTAGACCTTCATTTAAGAAGAGACCTCACCTCCGAAATCTCTTCATTTCTCACCCAGCTACATTACATTGGGACATATCTGATTGACTTTTTAAAAATTAATTTATTAGTTTAGTTTCAGTTAACAAGATTCAATTCCATAGTTCCTTGATTTTCAAATTTCCTTTCCTTCCCTCCCCCCACCCCCCACAACAGCATATAGTCCAGTATAGGATCTGCAAATACATTCATATTAGACATTAGTCCAATTACAAAGGCGTATTGTACTAGGTGGGAGTATCTGATTGACTTTTCCACCCGGCTCCCATGTTGGGTACCTTCTCCTCCACTCTGCAACCACCCTCCATTCAGCTTCTTTTTGTGCTTTGTCTTGCCCCATTAGACTATAAACTTTTTGAAGAAACTTTGTCTTTCAGCTTTCGTATCTCCATGGCTTTGCACAGTGCCTGGTACTTAGTAGAAGCATAATAAGTATTTGCTGACTGTTTATTATTGACTATCATAAGGAGCTTATAACTTAATAACCAAATATGTGGGTGTCACCTAGGGTACACTGAGTTAAACTGACTTGCTAGGATTATATAGCTAATACATAGCTGAAACTATGGTGGCTCCCTATTACTTGCAATATTGAATTGAAAATCCTCTGTTTAACTTTTTTATAGTCCTTTGCAAGCTTAATCACTTAAATTTTTCTAGTCTTTCATGTTACGCCCCTCTATATATTCCATGATCTGGTGTGACCAGTAGTCTTATTGTTATATATATTTTTTTCATTTGTTCTTCCCCATGCCTGGAATTCTTTCCTCCATCAACTCTAGCTCTGGCTTTCCTTAAAACTCAGCTAAAATACCACTTGACAAAGAGGAATTTCCCACAGCTCACTCATACCACTACTATCTTCCATGTTAGGTAGTTTTGTGTGTTGTCACTTATATGGGTATGGAGAGTGCTGAGCTTGAAATCAAGAAGATATGATTTCAAATCCTTCCTCAGACATCTAGTAGCTGTTTGAATTTGGGCAAGTATAAGATGGTCAATAATAAAAGCATCCCTTTCACAAAATTGTTATGATAATCAAAAAAAGAAAGCCTATAAAGCATTTAATTGATGTTGCTCAGTAGTTTCAATGGTGTCCAAATCTGTGTGACACCATTTGGAGTTTCCTTGGCAAAGATATTGGAGTGGTTTGCTATTTCCTCCTCTAGATTATTTTAAAGATGAGGTAGTTGAGGGGAATAGGGTTCAGTGACTTGCCCATAGTCACATGGCTAGAGAGTATCTGAAGCTAGAATTGACCTCAGGAATTTAGAGTCTTTCTGACTTCAGGCTGGGTGCTCTATCCATTGTACCACCTAGAAGTCCTATAAAGCATAGAAAAGTGCTTTGTAAGTCTTAAAGTGCTATATGAATAATGGGTTTTATTGTTATTGTTGTGTGCATTTATATTGCGTATATCTTGCATTTATATAGCTGTCTAGATGTTGCATACCCCCATTAAAATGTAAGTTTCTTAAAAGCAGAGGCCTCAGTTTTGTTATCTTTGTTGTTCTTGTTTCCTTTATTGGTATCTGCAGGGCTTAGCACAGACTGTGGAACAGTTTATTGTTTATTGACTGTTTATTGACTGATTGGTTACAAATTACTCCCCTTCATGCACTCTAATTGACAAACAAATTGGCTTGCTTGCTGTTCTTCATACACGACATGTCATTGCTTGCCTACTCCCTTTGCACATGCTAACCACTCTGGTTAAAATGTTTTCCCCTTTTACTACTTCACCTTGGATTCTTAGCTTCTTTTAAGTCATCTTAAATGCCAACTCCTTAAAGTAACGTGCAATGATCTCCAGGATTAATAGTGACACCCCCTTACAGTATATATAGATATAAGCAAAGATATATCTGTATATATGCATATGTATATATATATGTATATCCATATATATATATATATATATACACACGTGTGTGTAGTGTATATAGTGTATGCATATATACTACATATGTAGTGTATATAGTGGGTATATATATATCCATATATCTTTATCTATATCTACCTATCTATCTCTCTATATGGATACATCCATCTATCTATCTATCCAAATGGATACATCTATCTATCTATCTATCTATCTATCTATCTATCTATCTATCTATCTATGTATCTATCTATCTATCTGATATATGGCTTCCTCTAGTAAAATAAAAGCTCTTGGAGGGTAGGAATTAGATCACATTTATGTTTGTATCCATAGCACATAATTCACAGTAGGTACTTAATGATTCTTATTGATTGATCAATGAACTGAAGAAAACAAGGAGGAATAAGATGAGGAAGATAGCAATTAATTGATTCTTATTGATTAATAGACTGAAGACAATTAGAAGGAGGTAGATAGCATGAAAATGATTCTTATTGATTAATAGACTGAGGACAACTAGAGGGAGGAGGAAGAAGGCATAAATTGAAATTCCTAGAAAAAGAAATTCTCTTGTCTCAATTTTTTTTAACTAAAAGAAATCATTTCTCTTTGTATTGGATTAATCAGCCTAATGAATTACTATGCTCTTGTTTCCAGACAAAAAAGGTGAAAGTATAGTAAAATTCTATTTGGTGGCTTGAAGTTCCTTTGTTCTTGATATTCTGTCTCCCACTTCCATGCAATTATGAAAGTCATTCCTTAGTGAAAGCACTTATATTTCTGATATTTCAAGACTATGCAAAAGTGTCATATTTTCTTCTTCTAATGACACTTCTCTCATTTCTTTCAGGGTTAGGAATACTTTGATTCCTCATTTCTGATTGTATGATCTGTATTTGTGTTCCTTTCCAGTAGAATAGTTCTTTGAGGACAGAGAGTTTTTTTCCTTTCTCTCTCTCTCTCTCTCTCTCTCTCTCTCTCTCTCTCTCTCTCTCTCTCTCTCTCTTTCTCTCTCTCTCATTACCTCTCTCCATATATGAATATTTATATATAGTATAAACATTACTCCAAACTATTGAAAAATAAAATTTGGAATCTAGTATTCAGCACTATTTGAACTGTGAAAAAATTAATAAGTTAATAAGCAACCATACAAGCATGCTAGTTGGAAAAGATATGTTAATGTCACCCCACTTTGGAAAATGTTTATCAACCCACCAAGTTAAAATTTATAGAGAATTATCATCTATTATGTGATACATGTATGTCTTCACAATATAGCAAACCTCTAAAAATCACAATGATATAATATTTTAGGATCATAAAGCTTGAAGGACAGGAAACATAGCCCCAACAATTTATATAATTAGCAGAACTTCATTGATAGCATTGTGGAGATAGCAAAATCATTAATGAAAAACAGCAATACTTTAGAGCGTCGTAACAGGTTATTCAGTGGCCAATGCTGTCAACATTTATTTTATAGACAGAAAGTGAATATTTGCTTTTCTTTAGACCATACTATATTTCCATTTCTGGTTATTCATCCATAAAAACAAGTTTGAAATGGAATTAAATAGAAAAGCAAACAAAACCAAAGACACATTCTCATTTCCCATCATCTGTCTGAAACAGATGCTATTTATTTCAGAGGATTTTATTTAATATTCCCAGAGGAACAAAGTAGGATATAAAACATTTTAAAATGCTATCTTACTAATTTAAAATAACAGAATGATTAAGTAAAAGTCATCCACACACACTATATCTCATATATTTATTTTCTAGTTGGTTCTGAATATTTTTAAAATAGAATAAACTGTCAGTCTTAATTTTGCAATTATTTTCTAATCACATTTCATGCTTCTCATGAATTTTTGCAAGTCATATAAGAACTGACTTTTTAACAATATATTGAGACTCAGAGAAATCAAATGACTTGGCAATGGTCACTCTGCTATTAATTGGCAGAGCTATTACCTAAATCTATCTCTTAACTCTAGGGTTTTTCTTTTATGGATTATCTTCTTTACTTTTATTTTTTTATAAACATTGATATATTTTTCTTTTTTATAATCTTCATGTCTTAGTATATTGCTCTTTCTCTGCCCAGCAAGCCATCCTGTGTAAGGGAATTAAAAAAAAAAAGTAATTTAGATAATCTACTAGTTCCATCTATTCTGTGCCATATTTTACACTCATATCCTTCCAATATCATATTCCTTCTTCAAAAGAAATGGATAAAGTTTCATATTCTCATATTTTCTAGGGACAAGATGGTTCCTTATAATGATTCAACATTAAATTTCATTTTTATATATTCTTCCAGTTATTATATATACTCTGGTATAGGCAATTTCTTGTTTTATTTTTAAAATTGTGAATATCCATAAACAGAGACATAAATATACATTTTACTGGAATAATTATTCCCATAATATTCCATTCCCTAATTTGTATTGCTCTACTTCATTTAGATTGCTTCTCTATATTTTCATTACTGTTTATGGCTCACAGAAAGGTTTCTCAAAAACAAAGCACAAACAAAAATAACCATAAAAATCTATTTATCTGTTACAAACATTTCAAACTATTGTGTTTCAATGTTATCTAGACTTCTAAAATCAACCTTTGTCTAATAGATACCTAAGAGTTTAATATTTTAAAAATGGATGTTTACATTATTGTAATTACTTTTACAAATACCACTTAGGAGTTCGCAGAGAATATTAACCATTCCTTTCTCAGTGAGAAAGCACAGGTTTCAGTGTTGTTCATTTTTTTTCCCTACCAACCTTATAAGTATTTTCTTTACTGTTTTGTAAATAGTACTCAATTCACACCAAGGGGCCAATGAATTATGAATTAATCCTGTATGATTTAAAATCCTGCCAGCATCTTTGTACTTCCAAATTCTACCTTTAAATAACTTCTATCAATTTATATGTCTGCTATGGTCGAGGGCATTTCCCATGGATCATAAAATGCCTTTCAACTGTAGAGACATCTCTCAATGAAAGTATAATGTTGGAAGTGGTGCAGAAGAATGGAAGGATATGAGAGAAGTTTGGGTTCCCCCTGCTACATATTAGAACTGCTACTGAATTTTAAATTTATGCTTCTATAACCCACAAAGTTGTTTTACTTTCCTAGAATTGCTGAAAGTTTCAAAATAACTTGGTCAGAAAAATTCATTAAAATATCTTACTTTAAGAGCATTTTGGGAAGAGTAGATCAGAAAATTCCAAGCACTCAAGATTTTCCCCCCGCAAAAGAGTTAAAAAGAGCACCTTAGGGAGAAAAGTGTGGGTGGAAAAAATAAGCATAGTGCACCACGGGGATCCTTCTGGGACAATCTAAGAAGTTTGGAAGAAATATCCCAAGATGAGGTTTGGTCCCTGTGAAGAATAAACATCTCCAAGATAGGTTCCATTTTAAAAACAAGGGGCAAGCAGCTTAAACAACAGGCAGAGAGTCTCAGGGTTAGTTTTGGGAGGCTGCCTCACCCCCAGCCACAGCAACTGTTAACCCCACAATAGTGAGGGGATTGAGGTTTGGGAAGATAGAGAGAAGCTCTGTTGATGAGGAACACCAGACCCAGCTGTGCTGTGAAGGGTAAAGGGGTTGATAAGGAACCCCCACACACCTGGTGAGTGCAAAAGCAATGGGTCAGAAAACCCCTGGCTGCGGTCACTGGAGTTTGGAGGTTTGATTTTGGTTTCAGGTTTGAGGCAAAAAATGAAATTCTGGGGCAAGAGGCACCATTTCACCTACCCCAGGGCTAGAGGTGATTACAAAAATTAAGCTACTAGCACTAAGAATGCACAATCAAAAGAGAAAGAATCCAACCATAGAAAACTATTAAGGTAATAGAAATGACTGAGGTTCATAGTCAGAGGAGGATATTGAAGTAAGGAAACCCCCCAAAAGTAATGTCAAATGGTCACTTGCCCAAAAGTAATTCATAGAAGATCTTTAGAAAGACTTTAAAATCGAATGACAAAGATAGAGGAAAAATTAATAATAATGATAATCCAAGAATAACAAGAAGGGTATGAAAGGAAAGTCAATGAATTGGAAAAGGAGATGAAGAATCTTGAGGAAGAATATGACACCTTGAAAATTAGAATTGGGCAAAGTGAAGGCAGGGAAATTATAAGCTATCAGGAAATAATTAAACAAAATATGAATAATGAAAAATAGAAGAGAAAGTAAAATATCATATAAGAAAAACAACAGATTTAGAAAACAGTTCAAGAAGAGAAAATATAAAAATGATCAGACTAACTAAAAGTTATGATCAAAAACAGAATATTGATACAATAATACAAGAAATAATTAAAGAAAATTGTCTTGAATCATTAAAACATAGGAGAAAAATAGAAATAGAAAAAATTCCAGCAATCATCACTTAAAAGAGATCCTATGAAGAAAACTCATAGGACTATAATAGTCAAATTTCAAAACTCCTAGTTCAAGGAAAAAACATCAAAATATCAAGATTAAAACAATTTAAAACATAAAACATAAAAAAAAAACAAAGGACATTTGATAAACTCTCAGATTTTCAAGACTTCATTTAAAAAAAATCCTGAACTTAATAGAAGATTCAATATATAAGAAGTAAGAGAAATATAAGGCATACAACAAAGATGTATTATAAAGGATCTACAAGGCCAGATTGTTTACTTTTTAGAAATGTAAAATGTATGTCTAAATTATTAAGAATTAGGTAGCTCATAAGAAAGAATGGGGTATGACTAAATATGACAGACTGTAATGGAAATGCAAATTTAAAGATCTTCCTTGACCCTAGGCCCTTTGATAGGCTTAAGAAACTCTGAGAACCTTCCTTGATTTGAAAATATATTTTGCCTCCTAATAGGCTGAATGTGGTCACATGGAGCCTGTGGCAGGAGGCTTGGTTTTCAGGAATGCCTACACCTTGATACTGTGTGATTGGGCAGTGCGTCAAGAGGGTTGTTACATTCTCTGAACCTGGAGAAGGCTATATAATCCCTGATGTGAGGCTTTGCTTTGGGGCTCACTTTGAGAAGTGTTGTGTGATTTGACCAGATGAGACTCTGGGCAGCCAATGAGGACCCCCCCCCCCACTTTGAAAACCCAGATGTTGATGCTTCCCTCTCTGGTAAATGTGATTTCATATTCATGTAATGGTTAGACACTTTGGAAGCCTGTCTGCTTGATCTGTTTGTTTCTCTGCCTTGTAAGTTCTATCTGCATACTTTGAAGTTCGGGGTGCTGACCTTTTCCCCCTGAACTAGGTAAATGATATATGTTTGATTGATTAAAGTAAGCTTGTTAACCCATTTTGAGTTGCTTTCCTTGGAAAAGCAGATCTAAGAACCTGGTGCTTGCCTGCTACACAGACTGGACTCATTTCAGCAATGCAATGATATGTCAATCCCAAAAGACTCATGATGGAGAGAGATGTCTACATTCAGAGAAAGAACTAGAAAGTACTGAGTTTGAATCCTTATTGAAGCAAACTACTTGATATTTTTCTTTTGATTGTTTGGTTTTATTTCCTCTTTACCATTTTTCATTCCATCTAGTACAATACACCTCTGTAACCTGACTAATGTCTAATGTGAAAGTATTTGCAGACCCTGTACTGGATTGTATGCCGTTGTGGGGAGGTGGGGAGGGAGATAAAATTTGAGACTCAAGGAATTATGGAATTGAATCTTGTAAACTAAAAGTAAACAAAAAATTAATAAAGACAAAAAATGTAATATAAAAAAATTTAAAAAGAAAGATTGGGGTAAACCGGAATGTGTAATGCATTTAAAAGGTAAAATCATTTAGGAACAGCTAAAAAGTATAAATATTTTACACAACTGAGGTGCAAGAGGAATCAGTATAGATGAATTAGATGGGGGAGGAGGAGGGCTGGTACTTATGGTAATCAGTTTCATCAAGAATGGGTTTAAGAGGAAAATATGTGTGTGTGTGTGTGTGTGTGTATGTCTGTGTCTGTGTGTGTGTGTGTGTATATATATATATATATATATATTTAGAAGAGTATAAAATATTTACAAGAGTATAAATGTCTTCTAAATTTAGAAGAAATAAAACAGTAGCAGCATAGGGAGGGGGAGTAGAGGCAAGGGAGAAATATTTGAAGGGGAGTGTGAAGGATTAGGTAAAATAGGGGTATAGAAGGGTGCTTAGATTTATGGGAATGGCAGGATAGGGTAGGGATCCTTGGAGGGAGGAAGGCAAGTAATAGGAAGGCAAGATGGTGCATAGAAATAAAATAGAGGAGGCAGGAGGGATAGGAAACAAGAGATATGCACAAACACAGCAACAAGTATCAGGCGTAGAATGTGTTGGAAAAGTATATGTCCATATATGTATATGTGTATGTATGTATCTATAGTTATAGGAAAGCATATCTAAACTTTATTGTAGCCTTCAGGGGTGTTGTGGGGAATAAAAGAGCAAAGTAAAAAAGTGCACAGCACAGAACAAAAGAAAACTCACAAGGAAGCAAAGAAAAGATGGACAATTCTCAACACAAAGTCTATTATTTATAATACAGTCTTTCTTGAAATGAAATTTTTTTTACGTATTTTGAATCCTCTTATGTTCTACTGTGCACACAACATGCTTTTTCTCCCTTTCTTTGTATCTAAATACCAATATTTAAGTTTATGATACATTTTTGTTTCTTTTCTCCATTCTGTATTTGTGTTCTGGCCTTTGAGTGAAACATATTTAAAATAAAATTTTAAAAATAAAATATCTTACTCTACCATAAAGACTTAAATAGTAGAATATTAACTGTTATTGGGAAAAATAGATGCAAAAAAAGACCACTCAAATTTTATGGGGAAAATATTCCTTTTCTCTTATCCTTGCAATTTTACTTAATTTTTTTTAAATTCCTAGACCTAATGAATTACCAGCACATTTATCACTACCTAAAATCTCCGATGGCCTGAAGAAAGATAAAAGGAAGAGGAAGAGTATCCCTTTCCTTGTTTTATGAGACAAGATTTACCACTTTTATATATACACACAGACACACACACATGTATGTATGTAAGTGTGTCTATATATGTGTGTGTGTGTATTTGTGTGTATGTGTGTCTGTGTGTGTTTGTGTGTATAAACATTTGATTTCAAAACTTTGAATTCCAGATTCTTTCCCTTCCTCCCTCGTCACTCACTCTTACTGGGAAGATAAGCAATTTAATATAGGTTATACATGTGTAGTTACCCAAAACATTTCCATAGTGACTATATTGTGAAAGACTGACTATATTTCCCTCCATCCTATCCTGCCCCCCACTTGTTCTATTCTCTACTTTGACCCTTTCCCCTTTCAAAAGTGTGTTCTTCTAACTACCCTACCCCTAACCTGCCCTCCCACCCATCATACCCCTTCTCATCTCCTTCCTCCCTATTCTCCTGTAAGGCAAGATACCCAATTTGGTGTGTATGTCATTCCTTCCCTAAGCCAAATTCAATGAGAGTAAGGTTGACACATTCCCTTTTGCCTTCCTGTTCTTCCCCTCCATTGTAAGTTTTCCCCTGCCTTTTCTTATTTTCAATTACATTTGATGTTTACTTTTAGTTTACATCATTAATTTCCACAAGATTTTGAGTTAAATTTTTCTCCCCATCTTTCCCCTACCCACTACCCCAAAACAGCAATCCCACTGTATACTCCCTCCCCCAATATGCTCTATCCAATATCATCCCCCTTACCCCCTTCCTACTTTCCAGTAGGGAAAGATGAATCTCCATACCCCAGTGCCTGTATATCTAATTTCCCAGTTGCATTTAAAATAATAACAATATATTTTTTAAACATTTGATTTTACAACTTTTAATTCCAGATTCTTTCTCTTCCTCCCTCATCACCAACCCTTGCTGGGAAGATAAGCAATTCAATATAGGTTGTGCATGTGTTGCTACACAAAACATTTCCATAGTGGATATATTGTGAATATAATAGAACAAGTGGGGAGCAGGATAGGATGGAGGGAAATATTTTGTGGGAGGGGAAAAACAGGGAGGTAAAAGGGAATGGGTCAACCTTACTCTCATTGAATTTGGCTTATGGAGGGAATGACATACACACCAAATTGGCTATCTTGCCCTACAGGAGAGTAATGGAGAAGGGGATGAAAAGGGGTATGATGGATGATGAGAGGGCAGGTTGGGGGAAGGATAGTTAGAAGCACACAGTTCCCTCCACACCAACCACACTTCCCCTCCATAATCCTTCATCTAATCCCTTTCCCCCCATTCTCCTGTAGGGTGAGATACCCTATTTAGTGTGTATGTCATTCCCTCCCTAAGCCAAATTTGATGAGAATAAGATTGATTCATTCCCTTTGGCCTCCCTGTTTTCCCCCTCCATTGTAACAGTTATCCCTTGCCTCTTCTATACGAGATAATTCTATCTCTCCTGATCTCCTCTCATTATATTCTTCTCTCACCTCTTAATTTCACCTTTTAAGTCTCATACCTTCCAATTCAAGTAGTCCTGTGCCCTCTCTCTATGTATACCTGTACATATACATACACACATTCATCTATGCATTCACACGCACATATACCCTCATATATATACATATTTATATTCACTTCAACTATTCTCATACTGAGAAAAAGTTTTATAAGTTACAACTATCATTTTGCCATGTAGGCATGTAAATAGATCAAATATGATAAGTTCCTTATGATTTCTTTTCAGTGTTTACCTTCTCATGCTTTTCTTGCTTCTTGTATTTGAATGTCAAATTTTCTATTCAACTCTGGTGTTTTTATCAAGAATGCTTGAAAGTCCTCTATTTCATTGAATAACCATATTTCCCCCTGAAACATGATACTCAGTTTTGCTGGGTAGGGGATTCTTGGTTTTAATCCCAGCTCCTTTGATCCCCAAAATATCATATTCCAAGCCCTTTGATCCCTTAATGTACAAGCTGCTAGATCCTGTGTTGTTCTGATTGTGTTTTACATGACACACCAACTTATGTTTCTAATCAAACAACTTTGATGAAAACCTTGAGGAAGTTTGTCCTCTGAAAGTCCCCACTGATAGTATATTGCAGTTTCCTTATATCTACCAGACACCTCTCTATTATTCCTTGGATGACCAAAAATATTAATTCAAAGAGTGTGGCATTCCATAAATCACAACTATACAAGGGTGCCAGGAGAAGAGTGGTGGGGGAGAAAAGAGCAGTGTTTGGTTCTAGGAGACATTTAGGGTGATTAAAAAGAAAATAAAAGGAAATAAAATCTTACAATTTCCCCAGTCAATCTATTCTGCTTTCCTCCTGTTGAGTTCTAACACATTATCTATTTCCTGTTACTACCCAGAGATATGTACTGAGAGATGGGTTCTACATATTAGAGAACAGTGTTGGAGATTGACTGCATGTCTATCATTTGAAAAATCAACATGAGGTAAGATAAGCTCAACATGATGTAAGTCTCAAGGTCATGATGATGATGATGATGTTAATGATGATGAGATAAACAGACTCTTAAAGACCTATCAACTAAGTTATGGAAATAGTGCTATGATCTCTCATCTGTGTGGATATCCACATGAATGAGAGATTTGTGAAATATTAGGCAATTGAATCTTTCTATCTCAAGAGATGAGGATTGGCCAATTTGGTTTCAGTGAGAGGCTGAGAGACTTGGGAAGAGATTCTGATTGTGTGGTTTTTGTCCTTCTTTCTTGAAGAGGGCCATGATATCAGGAATATTATGACATGACATGCAATTGAATTTATTTTAGTAAGAGTGCTGTGCAAGTTCACCTGCCTGTCTCCTCCGGAACCGGGTCCAGTGACCAGATATAGATCAATATGACTGGAGATGATCCAGGATGCAGGGGGAGATCTTGACATTTTAAGCTAACATGTTTCTGAGTGTTCACTTTTTTAGTGAGGCAATGCCTATTAAGTGAATAGGCTTGTTTAAGAAGTGACTCAAGGGATGGGAAGAGAAATGTTAAAATAGAAGGCAAGGTAACACAGAAAATAAATAAGAGGCTTCAACAAAAATGCTAATTCTATCCAAACTCCTGAAGATTAGGTCTCATACATCTTTACATCCCCCACAGTCACTGATATAAGGCTTTGCCCATAAAAGATACACCATATTAATTTCGTATGTATGAAAGCATTGAAGACATAATTCAAAATTTTGCTTAGGGTTTTCTCTGGGAAATATTATTATTATTTGTAGTAGTAGTAATAGTATAGTATTATATAGTATATCATATAGAATTACATAGTATAAGGTATTATATATTATAATATTTTTATTACTAATAGTAACAATAATAGCTAGAATTTATGTAGCACATTAAGTTTTCCAAAGAGTTTAGAAATAGTATGTCATTTAATTCTTACAACGACCTTGGGAAGTGGATGTTATTTTTAGTCCAATTTACACATAAGAAAACTGAGATAGTGGTTAAGAGATGTCCCCAGGGTCACTCAGCTAGTATATGTATGAGACCAGGTTTGAATTCAGGTTTTCCTGACACCTAGTGTAGTGCTCTATATACTGAATGCATTAAAGAGGAATTATATTCAATAATATCTCATTAGTCAAAGTGAGATGATTATAACTACCTAAACACTTGCCTTATTACTAGAGTTGTACTTAAGTACTTTGACAGACTGTTTCTTTTGGTCTTCCAATGAATGTATAGAAACTGTTAAAAATGTTAGTATTGGGGCAGCCAGGTGGCATAGTGAATAGAGCACCAGCCCTGGAGTCAGGAGGATCTGAGTTCAAATTCGGCCTCAGATACTTAACACAAAACTAGCTGCGTGACCATGGGCAAGTCACTTAACCCCGATTGCCCAGCCTTACCCCCTCCAAAAAGAAAAAAAAAAGTTAATATTCTGAGGTGTTGATATTATTGAGTTTTTTCAATTGTGTCTGACTCTTTGTAACTCCATTTATGGTTTTCTTCACAAAGCTATGGAAATTTACCATTTCCTTTTCCAGCTCATTTTACAGATAAGAAATTGAGGTACACAGGGTTAAGTGACCTTTCCCAGGGTCACATAGCTAATAAATAGTTGAGGTTGGATTTGAAATCAGGAAGATGAGTCTTCTTGACTCCAGTTCTGACATTATTCACTGTGCTACCTTGCTGCTCATTCTGAGAAATCGCAGCATGTCTAATAAGTCTGACTTAGAGTTGGGAACATAATTCTCATCAGTGGGAAGGACATTATAAATTGTGATGACATATCCATATTAAAATTAATATTGTCAGGACACATGAGGACTCCCACTGTTTGATATTTCATGGCATAATAAATCTTTGTTATAATTATATATATACTAACTTTCTTTGGTAGATATTTTCTCATCTGAGAGTTCCCTATAGTAATAATAGATCCTACCCCTATCCCAGTTTATATTTGACAATGTTGTGTGCATACATAAATAAAGACTAAAATCACTTTTAACCTCTTTTTAATGACCTCTGAGGACCCTTCCAGTTCTCATTCTCTGCTCCATTTCTAAAACTCCTTGGCAGAAAGACACTAATAGATAGATAGATAGATAGATAGATGTATATATACATATAGATAGATAGGCACACATAAATATATAGATAGATGCACACACACACACACATACACACACACACACACACACACACACACATATATATATATGTACAAACATACTACCAAATATGATGAGAATTCAAACCCCCACCACACTTTTCTGCTGACTAAGCACTACAGTGATTTTCCTTTTTGTCATGGGAATCTTTCTATAGCTTTACATTGACTGATTTACATTTACAGGAGTGACCAAACTCTCATTCAGATAACAAGCTGTGAGTTTGAAAATATATAACATAGTTATTTCTATTTTGATTGTATATCTTTTCCAAAGGAGGTACAGTATTTTGCAGATTGAAGAAAAGTAAAACACGCACACCAGTCACCTCCCCATATAAGAGATATAAAAATAATTATGCTAGTTTTTTTGTGAATATGTTAGAAATTAAGTAATATAGTTTATCTTTAAGAGGCAGAATGGTGTAGTACCCAAATAACTTGCTTCAAGCTAGTAAGAATTGAGGTCAAATCTCACCTCTGACAAATACTGACTGTTATCCTAGAGAAGCAACTTAGCCGTTTGATATTCTAGGAAATTTTTTGAGAATACAACTTTCAGAGAAGATACTAACCTGCTTTGGTAGAGATTATCTTATCTGAGAGCTCTCTATAGTAATAATAGATCCTGCCCCTATCCCAGTTTATATTTGACAATGTTGTGTGCATACATAAATAAAGTCTAAAATCACTTTCTACCTCTTTGTAATGACCTCTGAGGTCCCTTCCAGTTCTCATTCTCTGCTCCCATTTCTAAAACTCCTTGGCAGAAAGACACTAACACTTCACTCTAACACAACTCAAGAGGATGCAGAAATCAGTCAAGTACTCTTGAATAGCCATCTGTGGGATTTCAGTTACTGGAAATGTAATAAACAATTTGCTATAACTGTCCCATTTATTTCACAGTAATGCTGCATGAATTCTAAAGATGGCATAATAATGAGATCCATTATCTTTACTCTATAAGGCCACTCCTCCTCCAAATGTCTCTTCTTCTATCAAGGGCTTCATTATCCTTTTAGTCATTCATTTTAGCAAACTCAGAATCAAACTTAACCCTTCTGTCTTCATCACTACATCATTCTGCCCCATCCAGTCAAATGTCAACTCTTGTTGATTTTTCCTTCACAATATATCTCATGACTATACTTTTCTATTTTTATGTAGACCATCCAAGATCAGTGCCCTATTAACTCTTGCCTGTATTATTTTAATGATCTTCTAATTGGGTCCACACAATCCAAGCTCTCTTCTTACCAATTAATCCTCTACACAGCTACTAAAATAGTTTTTTTTTTTCCTTTCTAAAATATTTCATCAACTTTATTTGGTTTAACACATGATTATCGAGTTTCCGTTCAGTCCTGGTCTTTTCATCAAGAATATCTGGAAGTCTTCTATTTCATTCAATGTCCATTATTTCCCTTATAGGATAATATTCAGTTTTTCTGCGTAGGTTACTGTTGATTGAAATCCTTTGCCTTCCAGAGTATCATGTTTCAAGCATTCTGCTCTTTTATTCAGGTAGCTCCTAAATCTTGTGTAATTCTGTGATTCCACAGTATTTGAATGCTTTGTTTTGTTTTCCCCTAGTTCCTTGCAGCATTTTCTCCTTGATTTGGAAGTATTTGGTTATAATATTCCTTTGAGTTTTTATTCTGGAATCTCTTTCAGGAGAAATCTAAGATATCTGGGAGGTTTTCCTTTGTGATATCCTAAAATATGATGTCTAGATTCTTTTTTTATGATGACTTTGTTAAATAATTTAAAAAATATCTCTCCTGAAATTATTTTAATATGTTTTTTTTCCTGTGAGATACCTAACATTTTTTCTATTTTTCATTCTTTTGACTTTGTTTTATTATTTCTTAAAATTTTTATGTAATCATTAGCTTCCACTTAATTGATTCTGCTTTTTAAGAAATTATTTTCTTCAGTATTTTTGTATTTTGTTTATTAATATTTTAATTATCTTAACATAATTTTCTCACATTCCTCTCATTCTTCCAATTTTTTTTCTCAACTAATCTTCTGTTATTTTAAACCATTTTTGGCTCATTTTCTCTCTTCCTTTAGTTTTTCTAGGGGTTTTCTTGGTCCACATATTTCTTTGTGGCTTTGCTTGTTGATTTTTCACATCATACTCTTCTTCTGACTTTGTGTCTTGAGTTTCCCCGTCATCATACTACCTTTTCATTGTCATATTTTTTGCTGTTTGCTCATTTTTAAGCTTATAACTTTGAACTTTTTATTAAAATTTCACTCTACTCACTTGGATGCTCACTGTCAAAAACTGTAAGATATTTTGTTTTTTGCTTTGTTTTGCTTTGCTAGCTCTGGGAGTCTGTATGTTTTCTATGCTTTGAAGGTAATATGTTCTACTGAAAGCTTGGTCATTTATCTGGTCTGCATTCTGGTTCTTACCCAGGAAGAATCCCGGCTTCTTTTTGATTGCCAGTGCTACCATTCCTCTTATGTGTGGAACTGCAGCTAGGCACAAGGATTCCTGCCATCTTTCTACACTCTTCCATGGAATTGAAGCCAAGTACTGAGAAATGGGTGATGGAGTTTCCATTTGGTAATGGAGTCTATATCCTGCGTCATTAAAATGGTCCTCTGTAATTCCTTTCTGACCAGATATCTAATTCTGTACTGTGTCGGCCTTTGCTGTTCCTGCTGCTTCTGTTGCTGATATGACTCTAAGGTCCACAGCTGGTGTTACTTTTCACTGCACCGAACAGGACTCATCCTAGAACCAGTGACCTTATTTTCTGACCCCCTAATATGTACTGGTCTGGAAAAATGTCTCACTCTATCCTTTTGTTGGTTATGCTATTCCAGAATTAAATTTGATACAACATTTCAAAGTTTTTTTGGAGAGGATTGTTGGGAGAATTCAGCTAGAATGCTCCTTTTATTTGTCCATCTTGGCTTTGGCAATCCAGCACAGTCTTTCTTACACAGTATAATTCTTCTCCTATAGAATTTATAGTAATTATGTATGGCTTTTAGTATAAAATGTAAACTTATTACTTGGGCAATTAAGCCCTTCATAATTGGTCTCTACATACCATTCTAGATCCCCCTTCAGTCACTCTATATGCCAATATACCCTACTAATCATTTCCTATACAATGCATTCCCTATGGTATTATTCAAGCTCTCCAATACATTCCATCCTCATCTCTGCATCTTAGAATTATTAGCTTCTTTCAAGACTAAGATTATGTCCTAACGATAATGGTAATATTGTTATGAGCTCCCTCGTTGTTGATGCTCTCTCACTCATCAGAATGTCATGTATGTGTTTTCACATGAAAATCCCCCCTCCAGAATGCTAGCGCTTTGATGACAGAGAATATATTCCATCTTGATATTGCCATTATAGAGTATGAGCTCTTATACTTGGCAGGTCCTCAGCATACGGTTGTGGATTGATTATGGTTTATTTTATACCATACTTCACACTATAGTAACTTCATTTTTCTGGTATCATTAGTGAATCCAGTATTGCGATTGAAGAATTTTCCAGATGCCTAAGGGTTGCCCACTAAAATCCTAAAACTTAGATTCTATCAAAATGCCACTTTTCTTGGTATGCAAAACAGACCAAAATTAACTTTAAAAATTTTGACATCACAGATTTAGTATATAGATATTACCTCAGAACAGTGGCATGGGAAATGAAACGATTAGTAAATCTTCAATTTTAAAGAAAAAGTAACTGAAGAAACATGGCAGATGAGGCCAAAAGTTTTCCTTTTTCACAAGAACTTATGTTATCATATTTTCCTCCTTTCAAAATATAATTGCTCTGTCTCTCTTCCAGAAGATCCAACTTTTCTAACTTTCAATGCATGGTAAAAAGCTCATATATGAAATCAATCTATACCAACAATGTAATTATAAAAAACATCATTTGTGGAGTTATATTTACATTTATATAGTTTTTTTTAAGTTTACAAATCAGTATATAGACATAATCTGATATCAGGCTCAGAACAACTCAATGAGGTAGGTATATTCACCCCAAGAAAACTGGAGCTTGACACAGAAAGTGATTTTCTTGGGTCACACAACTACTGTTTGAGATAGAATTGAACAAAGTGTTCCTGACTCCAGGTCCACTTCTCAATTCACACTGCCACATTATCTTAGCTTTGAAAGAAGCATAGTTTTCTCTATCTGAAAGAGAAGTGGTTGGGTAGATGATCCCTAGGGATCTTGCCCAATTTTAAAATCCATGATGTGGAAAATTCTAACATTTTACATTTCAAGTCTAGACCCAGACTTAGTGACTAATTCATATATATCGACATTCAAGATTTAAGGTCTTACTTAAGCTAACCATGCTTGTCCTTTGTAATAAACAGAAGTCTGATTAATTAATCTTCTAATTATTTTTCCCTGATCTATCTATATATTGAATAGTCTGTGAGAAGGGAAAATAGAGCCTAGAGCTTCTACCTTTGCATTATCTACATTAACGACTAGGGCAATTTCATTATTCCTTCTGAACTTAGCATTGAGAATGGCAAAAAATAAATCTATGTTCATAAAACCACATGCATTAAATTATATGCAAATTAAAATTGCCTCAGTAAAGCAAAAGAAAAAAATGTATACTTAAGATCATTGGCCTATTTAGAAATCTACATATAGATAGTTTAATAATTTCAAGTAGTATTTGGCCTACATACATTTGAAAAATAACGGAGCATGGCTCCATTATAATAAATCAGGCCTGTGGGCCTCAGTTTTTACTTCTGAAAAGTGGAAACATATTTAATGTTAATCCATATATTGCTATAGGCAGTTAATATGTGTTTATTGGTTCTCTTAGAGAATAGCACTTCAAGTAAGGACTATTGCTAAATGTCTGTTACACTGAATTTTAACTCCATATATCTCCATTTCACCCTGGAGCATGCAACAGATAAATAATTTCAAAGATAAAGTTACATACAGAAGAAAAGACAATAAGAACAATGGAAAGACTTTGTTTATATTTTCATCAAATGTAATGACTGTTTTGGCTGCTTTCAGGTTTAATTAACTTTGATCTCCCATGAAACTAAATTAAGTTTATTGTTCTAGATGGTATTAGAGAGAGTTGGGGTTTTTTGCATATATTTTACATATTGAATATGGATATTAAGGAATATGTTAAGGTTAAATTATTCTCAAACATTTTCAGTGTTATAACTGGGAATTTTGCCGGTGAAAGGGGCATTCAGGTTAATGAAAAAATCTTTCACTTGGTCAAATGTCACATTCAAGCTCAGACAGGAACAAAAATTATGAAAATGGTTTACTAAGAGAGTTTAGCTGGGGATGCTATCAGACTGATGAAGGATGATCAGAATAAAGCTTCAGGCATAAACACTAAATTATCTGAGAAGCTTTTGTCCACCATTATTTTCGATTCAAGGCAGAATCTTGTCAGTGATGACTCATAACTCTATCATCCAATCTTCTCTTGGTTCATAATAACCTCAGGGGGAAAATCAAATTACAGCTCCAAAGTCAGAACAGAGACAAATTTATTCCTTATGCATTCTATGTAAACCAGGTACAGTTTCCAACTATGCTAACCTTAGCTTTGATTCTCAGAGTCATTGGAACAAATTTCCTACTAACAAAGGTCTGATGCAATTTTCACACTCGTGATTACATTTCATATGCTCTCAGATTAAAATTTTATTATTTTTTGCAGATAGCTAGAGCTACAGATTAGTCATTAGGTCCTCCTTAAAAATAGCTTGCTTTTATATAAGATGTGGTCTTCAATATCATTGTATCAAATTAATAAGCTTAAATGATAAGAACATCAAAAATGGTTTTCAAATAAAGGTCCTTGCAATATGATAAGGGCAAGAAGTGGTTATAGCATAGTTGCAATCACCAATTATAGGGATTTGGGGGATTTTTTGTCAAAGTTTTGAGAAGAATCAATAAGATCTCTAAGGTTCCTATTCAACAAGCAAAATATGATTACACAATTTGTCATCATCCATTCTTTCTGAGTCTTCTTATGAGAATTGATTTGTGATGAGCTGCATTTTGTCCTGGTATATTGCCTATCTTTCAAAGTTTTGTTATTCCTAATCCTCGTTTATAATAATTGATAAGGTCTATCATTAGTGCTGAAAATAATGTTTAAGGTTTTATGTACAAATATCACACTATATGTGATGAGACATCATCACTTCTTTATAAATTTTCATTTGGAGATAAAGCTTGATTCTACCTTTCATGTTTGTTCTTATTGTTTAGTGGTTTTTCAGTTACGTTCAACTCTTTGTGACCCCTTTTGGGGTTTTCTTGCCAAATATATTGAAGTGGTTTCCCACTTCCTTCTCTAGCTTACTGTACAGATAAGGAAACTGAGAAAAATAGTTCGAAGTAACTTGCCCATACAGCTAGTAAGTGTCTGAGGCCAGATTTGAACTCAGCAAGATGAGTCTTCCTGACTCCTGATCCAACATTCTATTTACTGCATCACCTAATTGCCCCTACTTTTATCTACCATTCTGCCAAAAGTGGACTCATTGATTGTCCTAAAACCAAACAAACAACAACAACAACAACAACAACAACAACAAAACAAGCCTAACCAAACCAAAAACCAACCAAATTATCTTTTCATTAGTCATCTCAAAATATATCTCTGTATATGAAGATAATGATCATGATTTTATGTGACATGTAATAAGTGCTTTAGGTTGCAAAGCACTTTTCATAAAAATGCCCTGCTCTAATTACAAAACATATAGAGATTATCTTGTTGAGTTTGGAATATCATAACACATTAAAGAAAAAAAAAACACTGAGTATTAAATCAATAGATAATTAAGCATCTATTATGTGTCCGGTATCAGGTATACAAGAAGAACAAAATACAGTTTCTGCTCTAAAGTAGCTTACAATCTAGTGGAAGAGATTTTATATATATATGCAATTATATAATAATATAATATTAATTTTAATAAATTAACACAATATTAATATAATAATTATATATATATATATAAAATTAGTAGAGGGAAGGCACTGGAGTTAAGAGGGGTCAAGGAAGACATTTTATAGGAGATTAAAATTTAGTTTGTACTGGAAGAAAGACAGGGAGTTCACTATTTGGAGCAGAGGATAAAGGGCATTCCAGGCATGAGGAGCCACCAGTAGAAATGCCCAGATTAGTGATAAGCTGGATGATGGCCAGATGAAGGCAACCAAAAATGATGGAAGTTTACAAGATCATAAGACAAGAGATGAAGATGAAGAATCTTGGAATCTTGAGCTTTGATCAGGGGAGATGTGAAGGCAAAGAAGAACACAATAAGCACTTTTTAGGTCTTTGAAGTTTTGCCAACTGGATAAGAAATTAAGATTGTGTAGTGGAGCCAAGATGGAGGAACTGAAGCAGTAACTTTTCTAAGCTCCTCCAAGAAAACCATCACTAAACTTGAAAAAATGAATCTGAATGGATTTTAGAGTGACAGAATCCACTGGGAGACAGAGCTTGGCAGAATGCAGACAAGGAAAGTGCCCACTTGGGTCAGGACAGGGAGAGCACAGAGCACACCCAGCCTAGAGAGCAGCTTAGAGCAGAGTGAGATGGAGCCTGAACCAGCAGACTCACCCACCCCAAGGGCAATTTGCAGCCATCTCACCAGCTTCTCACCATGGGATGGGAGGATCTGTTGGAGCTGGATAAGAAAAAGCTCAGGGCTTGTGGCGGAGACAGCAGCTTCTCCTGGAGCTATCAACCTACAGCCTGGCAGTTTAAATATCACCTACCTGATTTTCCAGAGGCCAAGATGACAAAGTAAACTCTCCCTGACCTAAAAAACCCATGTCCCACACAGATAAAATTCTGAAATAATGGAAATAGCCTCAGGCACAGGAGTAACTGAGAAAACTGTAACTGAGGCAGTAAGGAGTCTGAAGTGAAGGGTAGTAGGGGTCCCAACAAGCCCCACCTCACCTGACTAGCAAGAGCTCCCAAAGCCCAGGGGTTGGAGCCAGCAAGCACTAAAAACACAAGCCCAGGTGAACCTCAGCACTACCAAGGGTAATTACAGACACCAATGCTGCCAGCCACCAGGTGCTGAGCCTGCCTCAGCTGTAGCCCAGGGCATAGAGGCAGAAATCTGAAGTAGCCAGACCACCCCTCCCCCACAGATTACTCTGTGAGCCTCAGGGCAACTCAGGGAAACACTGTTGGCCTTGGCCTCAATCTAGACACCTAGAGGCTGTAGCTCACAAATTCAACAACCAGGCCTTTAGCTCCCAGATTGAAAAATTAAGAAATAGGAAATTGCAATGGGAAGGAAGGAAGCTGAGAAGGAGAAGCAGAAGGCAAGAAAATCGATTTGAGCCTATTATAGCGAGCAAGATAAACTAAATACAGAGGACTACATGGACTCTATACTCATGCCTGAGACCACAGAAGGAAATATGAACTGGTCTTAAACTCAAAAAGCATTCTTGGGGGAGATCAAGAAAGATTTTAAAACCCGTATTAGAGAGGAAGAAGATAAATTTAAATCTACAGTAAACAAATTGGAAAATAGTCTCACTGAAGAAAGCAAATCCTTAAAAAGTAAAATTTGTGAACTGGGACAGGAGGTTAAAAATCTAACTGGAGAATAAAAAAGGACCTTCAAAACTAATCAAAGAAAATAATTCACTAAAAATTAGAATCAGGGGGCGGCTAGGTGGCGCAGTGAGTAAGAGTGCCAGCCTCGGAGTTGGGATGACCCGAGATTGAATCCGGTCTCAGAAAATGAGCACCCACAAATAAGTAATGACTAGCTGTGTAACCTTAAGCAAGTTACTTAACCCCAATTGCTTTAAAAAATTAGAATCAGTCAAATGGAAGCTCAGGACTCTATGATGCACCAAAAGTCAATCAAATTAGATATGAAGATTAAAAATTAGAAGAAAGTGTAAAACATCTCACTGGCAAAACAGCTGGCCTGGAGAACATATCCAGGAGAGATAACCTAAGAATTATTGGTCTACCAAAAAGCTATGATGAAAAAAGCAGCCTGAACAACATCCTCCAAGAGATTGTCAAAGAAAACTGTCCTGAAGTCCTAGAATCAGAAGGTAAAATAGTCATCAAAGGAATTCACCAGACTCCTCCCGAAAGAGATCCTAAATTGCAAACTCCAAAAAATATAGTAGCCACATTCCAAAATTACAGGGTTAAGGAGAAAATACTGCAATCAGACAAAAAGAACAATTCAAATATTGTGGAACTACTTGTAAGGATTAGATAGGACCTAGCAGCTTCTACATTAAAAGATTGGAGGGACTGGAATTTGATATTTTCTAAGGCAAAAGAGCTAGGATTGCAACCAAGAATTAACTACTTGGCAAAACTGAGCATAATCTTTCAGGCAAGGAGACGGTCATTTAATGAAATAAGGGACTTCCAGACTTTTCTGATGAAAAAGCCTGAGCTCAATGGAAAATGTGATCTCCAATTACAAGACTCAAGAAAGACATAAACAAGTAAACAAGGAAAACATACACTGACACACACATATGCACACATGCACACTCATGCACACATGCACATAACTTGGGATGTAATAACAACAAACTTTTTACATCCCTATATGAGAGGCTGATACTTGTCAATATTGAAATTGATATGACTATCATGACCTTTAAAAAGGATATGCATAGGTAGAAGGTTTGGATATAAATGAACTAATATGATGATAAAAAAACTTATTAAGGAGTTCAAAGGGATGGTAATGGGATAAAAGGAAAGGATGAGGCAGAAAAAGGTAAATTATGCCATATAAAGAGGCAAAAAGGCATTCCATAGTAGAGGGGAAGGAGAGAGGGAGATGAACATCATTTGAACATTATTCTCATTGGTTCTGGTTCAATTAAGTTTAAGATTCTAATGTGAAAAGATAAAAAGGCTCATTATAAGAGAGGGATAGGTGGGAGGGAAAGGAGCACTGTATGAAATTTGCTCTCATTGGTTAGGGAATAACATAATGTGATAAGTATAAAAATCCATTGTGTACTATAGGCATTAGGAGGGGTAAAGGAGGGATAAGGAGGAAAGAGGATGTTAGAAAGGATGGAAATGATAGTAAGGGGAAAGGGGGGTCAGAGGGAGGGAATACTGAGGGAGATTGTGGTCAAAAGTAAAACCCTTAAGGTGAGGAAGTGAGAAAGAAGAAAAAAAATATAAACAGAGGAGGAAATAAGATGGAGGGAAAGACAGATAGTAATCATTACTGTGAATGTGAATGGGATGAACTCCCCCATAAAATGGAAGCAGAGAGCAGAATGGATTAAAAACCATAATCATACTATATGCTGTCTACAAGAAACACATTTGAAACAAGGGGATATGCACAGGGTCAAGGCAAAAGTCTGAAGCAGAATATATTATGTTTCAGCTACAGTAAAAAAAAAAAAAAGCAGGGGTAGCAACCCTTATCTCAGAAAAAGCAAAAGCACAAATAGATTTAATTAAAAGAGATAAGAAAGGAAACTATATCCTGCTAAAAGGTACCATCAAGAATGAAGCAATATAATTACTTAACATATATGCAACAAGTGGTATAGCATCCAAATTCCTAGAGGAAAGTTAAGGGAATTAGAGGAAGAAGTAGATAACAAAACTATACTAGTGAGGGACCTTAATCTCCCCAGCTCTGAACATGATAAATATAACCTCAAAATAAACAAGAAAGAAGTTAAGGAGATGAACAGAATTTCAGAGTGGCTAGATATGACAGATATCTGGAGAAAACTGAATGGGGATAAAAAGGAATATACCTTCTCATAGCAACACCTGGCACATACACAAATAATCAACCATGTACTAGGGCATAAAATCTCACAATCCAGTGCAGAAAAGCAGAAATGTTAAATGCATCATTCTCAGATCATGATGCAATAAAAATCATATGCAATAAAGGGTAATGGAAAGATAGACTAAAAACTAATTGGAAACTAAACAATTTGATCCTAAAGAATGAGTGGATCAAACAAGAAATTATAGAAACAATCACTAACTTCATTCAAGGGAATGACAATAATGAGACAATATAGCAAAATTTGTGGGATGAAGCAAAGCCAGTTCTTAGGGGAAGTTTTATATCCCTGAGTGCATACGTGAATAAATTGGAGAAAAGGAAGGTCAATGAATTGGACATGTAATTGAAAAAGGTAGAAAAAGAACAAATTGAAAATCCCCAATTAAATACTAAATTAGAAAAACCAAAGGAGAGATTAATAAAATTGGAATTAAGAAAACTATTGAATTTATAAATAAAACTTAAGAGCTGATTTTATGAAAAGAACAATAAAATTGATAGACCCTTAGTCTATCAATAAACAAAATTATGATTTTCAAAAATGAAAAGGGGAATCTACCTCCAATGAAGATGAAATTAAAACAATAATTAGGAATTATTTTGCCCAGTTTTATTCACATAAATTTAACAATCTTAGTGAAATAGATGAATATTTACAAAAAATATAAGTTGGCCAGGTTAACTGAAGAGGAAGTATATAACTTAACCCCATCTCAGAAAAAAAAAATCAAACAAGCCATCGGTGAACTCCTTAGGAAAAAATCTCCAGGGCCAGACGGATTTACTAGCAAATTCTATCAAACATTTAAAGAACAATTGCTCCCAATACTCTACAATCTATTTGAAAAATTAGTGAAGGAGTAATACCAAATTCTTTTTATGACACAAATATGGTACTGATACCTAAATCAGGAAGAGATAAAATGGAGAAAAAATTATAGACCAATTTCCCTCATTAATATAGATGCAAAAATTTTAAATAAAATATTAGCAAAAAGGCCAGAGCAACTTATCACAAGAATAATACACTTTTATCAGGTAGGATTTATTCCAGGAATGCAAGGATGGTTTAATATTAGGAAAACATCAGTGTAATTGATCACATCAACAATAAAACTATCAGAAACCACATGATTATCTCAATAGATACAGGGGAAAAAAAACAACTTTTAACAAAATACAACATCAATTCCTAATAAAAGCACTTGAAAGTATAGGAATAAATGGAGCCCTCCTTAAAATAATAGGTAGCATCTATTTAAAGCCTTCAGCAAGTATTATATGTAATGCAAATAAGCTGGAAGCATTTCCAATAAGATCAGGGGTGAAACAAAGGTGTCCACTATCACCCCTCTTATTCAATATGGTACTAGGAATGTTAGCAGTAGCAATTAGAGAAGAAAAAGAAATCAAAGGAATCAGATTAGGCAAAGAAGAGACCAAGCTATCGCTCTTTGCAGATGATATGATGATATACTTAGAGAATACTAGGGAATCAAGTAAAAAAAAAACTACTCAAGACAATAAATAAATTTGGCAAAGTTGCAGGATATAAAATAAACCCACATAAATCCTCAGCATTCCTGTATACTTCTAATGAAATCCAACAGCAAGAGATAGAAAGAGAAATCCCATTTAAAGTTACTGTAGACATTATAAAATATTTGGGAATCTACCTGCCAAAACAAATCCAGGACCTATATGAACACAACTACAAAATACTTTTCATATAAATAAATTCAGATCTAATTAATTGGAAAAACATCAATTGCTCATGGCTGGGTCAAGCTAATATAATAAAAATGATAATTTTACCTAAATTTAATTACATTTTTAGTGCCATACCAATCAAGTATCTTTAAAGAACTAGAAAAAATAGTAACAAAATACATTTGGAAGAACAAAAGGTCCAGAATATCAAGGGAATTAATGAAAAGAATTGCTAGGGTAGGTGGCCTAGCTATACCAGATTGTAACCTATATTATGAATCAGCAGACATCAAAACTACTTGGTAGTGGCTGTAGAGCAGTGGATCAATGAAATAGTTTGGGCACACAAGACTCAGCAGCCAATGACTATAATACTCTACTGTTTAATAAACCCAACGACCCCAGTTTTGGGGATAACCAACTCACTATTTGAGAAAAACTGCTGGGAAAACTGGAATATATTAAGCCAGAAACTGGGCATAGACCATAATCTAACACCATATACCAAAATCAAGTCTAAATGGGTGCATCATCTGGGTATAAAGGCTGATACTGTAAGCAATCTGGGAAAGCAAGAAATAGTTTACCTGTCAGATTTTTGGAGAGGGAAAGACTTTATGACCAAGCAAGAATTAGAGAGCATTATAAAATGCAAAATAGATAATTTTGATTACATGAAATTGAAAAGCTTCTGTACAAACAAAGCCAAAGTAACCAAGATTAAGAGGGAAGTGAAAAATTGGCAAAAGATTTTTACCACCAATGTCTCTGATAAAGGCCTCATTTCTAAAATATACAGAGAATTGAGTAAAATCTATAAGAATACAAGTCATTCTCCAATTGATAAATGGTTAAATATATGAACAGGTAGTTCTGAGGGAAAGAAAATATATATATATATATATATATATATATATATATATATATATATATATACACACACACACACACACATATATATATATATATACATATAAACATGAAAAATGCTCTAAATCACTATTTATTAAAGAAATTCAAATCAAAACAACTCTGAGGTACCACATCTCACCAGTTTGGCTAAGATGACAAAACAGGAAAATAAATACTGGAGAAGATGTGGACAAATTGGAATACTAATGCATTATTGGTGGCATTGTGAACTGTTTCAACCATTCTGGAGATCAATCTGGAACTATGCCCAAAGGGCTATAAGTAAGTTCATAACCTTTGACCCAGCAATACCACTTCTACGGTTATATCCTAAAGAGATAATAGAAGTGGGAGGAAGACCTATATGTACAAAAATATTTATAGAAGCTCTTTTTGTGGTGGGAAAGAATTGGAAATTAAGGGGATGCCCATCAATTGGGGAATGACTAAACAAGTTGTGGTATATGTATGTAATGGAATACTATTGTGTTATAAGAAATGGTAGCAGATGGACTTCATATTTACCTGGAGAGGCTTATCCAAACTGATGCTTAGTGAGAAGAGCAGAACCAGGATAAACTTGTATACAATTACAGACGCAACATATATGTGATGACAAACTTTGATAGACTGGACTCTTCTCAGCAATGCAGGGTTATAAGTCAGCTCCAGAAGACTCATGATAGTGAGAGATGTCTTCATTCAGAGAAAGAACTAGAAAGAACAGAGTTTGAATGCAAATTGAAGCAAACTACCTGCTCTCTGTCTTTTTCTATTTTTTTTTCCCGTTGTTCATTTCATCTGATACAATCCTTCTTTATAACCCAACTAATGTCTAATGTGAAAGTATTTGCCGATCATGTGCTTCATGGTATGCCACCACGGCTAGGGGTGGGGGAGGGTGGGGAAGAAAATTTGAAACTCAAGGAATTGTTGAATTGAATCTTATAAGCTAAAAATAAACAATCAATTTTTTTTTAAATTAAGATTGTTTCAAAATGGTTTAATTCATACACAAGTAAGATGAGTGTATGGAAAGTCCAAAGAATTAAATTTAGGATTCTGTTAAGAAAGAATTGTCTTAGAATTTGAGCTATCCAAAAATTTAATAGGCTGCATTGAGAGGTAGTGGGTTCTACAACTTTGGAGGCTTTCAAGCAGAGGCCTAATGATTAAGTGTTATATCTGATTTAGAAGGGGTGAACAATCAGGTAGAAAAAAGTGGCATCATTCATGGCATCTTTCATGGCATCTTTCAACTCTGAATTCCAGTTACTATAATTTTATTCTTTAAAAAGTAAATTAATATTTATATCATATATTTTTACATTCCTTGTTTCTTTATCATTATTGCCATTCATTCTTTTCTTACCAGAGAACAATTATTTACAACAAAAAAGGAGAAAAAGAAATAAAAAGATCAGCAAAACCAACCACTATATACAAGAGTGTGAAATTTCATGTCATTCGCATAGTCCAGTATCTGTACAATTAAGCAGTCTGTGATGACATCTAATATTTGTTTTTTGAGCCAAGATTTTCATGTATTCAATTGTTCCAATGTTGTTGATCTTTTCACCATTCAGAATATTGTTTTCCATTACTGCTTGCGGCACTTTGCATTTGCATTAACTTCAAGGGGTATGCTGGAGCCAACTCCAACAGAGCTGATCATAAAATTTTCAGTGTCAACATTTACACCTCAGAAATCAGTAAACATTATAAACTATTGCTTTACTTATTGTTTAATTGATCAAGAAAGTCATGGTTAAACTGATAATGTAGATAAAACAAAATTGTTTCATGTGTATTTTTGGAAGAGCATGTTTTTTTATCAGCTTATCAACATTTATCAGCTTATGATTGAGAAGTTCATGTAAGTCTTCTCACAAATCTCTGCATTTGTCATAATTGTCTGATCCAAAATTTGGACAAACTATCACATTATATTTTTGAACTTCAATTATTTAGCCATTTTTAACTGATGTACGTTGTTGTCCATTTTCTAGTGTTAAAAATGTTTTGATGAATGTGGAAGACTTTATTTTCTCACTGCTGTAGCTATCATTTTGGTTTTTACTAGTTTTGATTAAGCTATGTAAATGCCTTACTCATCAATGACAATATTAATGATAATAAATGAATTGTTTTTTTAAAGGAAAAAAAATAAACCTTAACGGATCAGTCTTAAGTTTAAAAGTCCGCTAGATTCTCCATAAAAGAATTCTGGTAGCTTGTCTTTTCATAATACCTGTAATTTTTGGCTTCCCCCCAGTTGAAACCGTCTGGATCTCTCTCAATTTCAGGTCAGAAATGATGCCCTCAATGTCGAAGTGCCTTGAGGCAAATGGTAAAAACCTAAATCAAATAGAACAATGACCACTAGAGTCAGTTTCATTGCATATCAGTACTTTGGTGGACATGTAGTGGAAAGTGACAAGGCTGCTGAGGATCCACAGAAAATTGAAGAATCAGCCAAATTTTCATGTCATGTAAATAATATTCTAGGACTTAGGAAAGTAATTAAAGCAGCTGTTTTAGGACATAAGATAACCTTGTGCCCTAAGGCTTTTCTGGCATTTTCTAGCTCCCTGTTAAAATTTGTGCCTTTTCTCAGCTCCACATTAATAAGAAAATCTTTTACCCTCTCAATACATCCCCTCTTCAATATCTATTTCCCATGTAGCCCATTTTGGGTCTTTGTATATAGTGATAATTTGGACAGTTATAGAATCTTTCAGCATCCGATTGCACAAAACTTTCAAAATTTAAAAATTTGTTTCTATCAATATGTAAAAGTCCTGAAAGTTCAATTTATGTTGGCGTTGAGCTATACATGACTCTATATCCAATCCATAGTTAATAATTTTGCTTTCTCTAATATCATGAAATAAAGCCAAATCAAATTTAATGGATGAAAGCTATTATTAACTATCATTAGTCACATTTAAAAAAGTGTTCTTCTTCAGAGGTTTGATTATTCCATTGTTTGCCAATTTTCCCAGACTTCTACTTTCCTTTTAACTCTTTGTTAAAATCGAGATCTATTCCAAGGTGGAGGGCACACTATCCCCAAATTCCGAGGTTTTGTGTGGCTATTTTCAGAGATACTTCTGATGACCTTCAAGTTTTCAGTTCTTCCAAGGTAGTATGATCTTAGGGCAGGTGTTTACTACTTTCCTGGCCTATACTTTTGTCTGTAAGTGACTGCAAGCACTATTTTCTGCCTGGAACTATGAGGAAGGTCCCCTCTCCACTTGGACTATAAGCTCTTCTGTAGTAGTACTCCTCCTTGCACTGCTTCTACCACCCAGGATTAAAATCTGAATCTGAGCAAAGCAACAGAGTCCTTCCTCAATGCTAGCAAAAAGACCCTTATAATAGCCTTCTGATCGGTTGTTTGGCACCATTGCTGTTTGTGGGTTGAGAGCTCTGGAAGCAGCTGCTGGCACTGCTGCTGAAGATTCAATCATTAGCATGGCCTGCTCCTTGGTTACTGTGGCTGGGTCTGTGCTGTTGTTGCCTGTGCTGGACTGTGCTCCTCTTTCACCCTGCTGCAGAAAACATTTCATGCCATTATTGTGGCCTGAAAATTTGTTTTAATTTTTCTTTTTAGGTATTCTAGGGCTCTAGAATTTGTTTAGAGTCGTTTGTAAGGCAATGGGATAGGTTTATGGGAGGCTCAATGAGTATTTGCCTTTACTCTGCCATCTTGGCTCATCCTCTGTTTTTTGTTGTTGTTGCTGTTATTGTTCTTGCTTTGTTGTTGTTGTTGTTGTTGTAGCTTTGCTTTTCCTCAATGAAGTAGGAAAGCACTTGGAGGGAGACAAAGTTTTTTTTAAATATATAATTTAATAAACTTTTAATGGTTGATAGGACTGGTAATAGCATCAATTGACATGGATGATGTCCACCAGAACATAGAAATGCTCTATCTTGATGTACACTTCAGATATTATGTAATTATTCTTGCTAACCAGAGTATAAGCTCAGTTGTTTCTATGCTATTGGACTGCATGCTACCAGAACTGCATAAACTACAGTGCCCTGCTACAAAACCCCATTGCCTCACTATATTCTCAAGTCTAATCTATATCATACATGAATGTTAATGAATTGAATTTGTAGTATAATGTATGTGGTACATTTGAACATAGCAGTTCAATTTTCTCATCTACAAAAAATAGTAGATATAAATCTATATGTCAGTGAGAGATAAGTGAATGTCTACCAAATGCTTTATAAAGTCTAAATGAACTTTAACAATAAATACTTTTTACTCGCCATGTGTATACATATGTGTGTGCAATCATTTTAAAAGCATGATGGCCGATGGGGCCTTGTATCATGGGAGCTCTTGAGTCCCACAGTAACACTCTCTTCTCTTGCTTTGCATTTATTTCTCTCTGAAGGGATTGTATGTGGCAGCTGAGAAGCTTCATAGCCAGTAAATCAATTCTAAGAGGTTGGCATTGCAATGACATGGAAAGCAACAACAAATTCAGAGTGATTTAGTCATAAGACAATGAAGTCCTAGAATATAAAGAGTGCAAAAATATAGTTGGGCAGTGAGGTCGTGAGTAATAGAAATGTGGACAGCTCTAGCTAGGATCAAATTCTGATGATCTAAAGAAATAAGAATCTAGCACACATGAAAATAGTAAAAAGGACACAGAAATGAAAATAATTTGTCCTCCATAGGTATGTAACAAGAGGTCCAAAATTACTCTCTAATGAATAATTTGTTTAAGATACATATTTTTCCATGTTCTACAGGATTTAATAAAACAGATTTAGGATGTATTTCTGAAAACTAATTGGGGAAAGAAATATGTCAATCATGTGAAATTTTTTAAAGACAAAATCTTATGTTTTAATATGACTCACAATACTGTATTTTTTTCAAATGCTTTATTAATATCTGGCTTACAGGATTCATTTCTGTCAGATTTTGAGTTACAATTTTTCCCCTATCCACCATCCCAGAATAGCAGTCCCACAAGATACCCCCTCATCCAATCTGCTTTCTCCCATCTCTTCTCCATTACCCCCTTTGAATTTTCCAGTAGAGAAAGGTGAATCCTTGTGCCCCAATGCCTGCACATCTTATCTCCCAATTATATGCAAAATGGTATTAATCATAATATTTTATATATATTTTTAAAAATTGATTTTAAAAGGAAGATAAGCAACTCAGTATATATAGTACAACTGTAGCTATGCAAAACATTACCATAGTAGATATATTATTAAAGACTGACTATATTACCCTCCCTCCTATCCTACCTCCCATTGGGTCCACTCCCCACTTTGGTCCTGTCCCTTTTCAAAAGTAGGTCCTTCCAACTTCACCCCCAGCCTGCCCTCCCTTCCATTGTTGCCCCTCTCATCCCCTTCTCCCCTACTCTCCTGTAGGGTGAGAAACCCTATGTACTATGTACGTCATTCTCTCCCTGATCCAAATTCAATGAGAATAAGGTTTTCCCTTTTTGCCTTCCTGCTCTTCCCCTCCCTTGTAACAATTTTCCCTTGCTTCTTCTATATAAGATTGTTCACCCCATTCTGTTTCTTCCCATCTCCTCTCATTATATTCCTCTCTTACCTCTTAATTTCACCTTTTAAGTATCATCCCTACCTATTAAATTCCACCTTTTCCCTCTATCTATGTACACCTGAAAACATGTATACACACATTCACATATGTATTCATACGCCCATATACCCTTCTTGAAGTATTTTCATACTGAGAAAAGTTTCATCAGTTGCAGCTGTTGTTTTTCCTTGTAGGAATGTAAATAGTTCAACTTTGATAAGTTCATAACAGTTTCTTTTCCCTGTTTACCTTCTCAAGCTTCTCTTGCTTCTTGTATCTGAATGTCAAATTTTGTATTCAACTCTGAATTTTTCATCTAGAATGCTTGAAAAACCTCTATTCCACTGAATGACCATATTTTCCCCTGAAACATGATACTCAGTTTTGCTGGGTACATAATTCTTGGTTTTAAACCCAGGTCCTTTGCCCTCTGGAATATCAAATTCCATGCCTTTTGATCCCTCAGTGTAGAAGCTGCCAGATCCTGATCTATCCTGATTGTGTTTCCACAATATCGAAATTTTTCTTCCTGGCTGCTTGTAATAGTCTCTCCTTGATCTGGGAATTCTGGAACCTGGCTACAATATTCCTAGGAGTTTCCTTTAGGGGATCTTTTTCAGGAAGTGATCCATGGATTCTTTCAACCTCTGGTTCTAAAACTTCAGGGAAATTTTCCTTGAGAATTTCTTGAAGGGTGATTTCTAGGTTCTTTTTTTGATCATGGCTTTCAGGTAGTCCAATAATTTTTAAATTGTCTCTCCTGGATCCATTTTCCAGGTCAGTGGTTTTTCCCTTGAGATATTTCACATTATCTTCTATTCTTTCATTTGTTTGGATCTGCTTAATAGCATCTTGATTTCTCATAAAGTCACTAGCTTCCTTTTGCTACAGTCTAATTCTGAAGGAGTGATTCTCCTCAGTGAGCTTTTGAGATTCTTTTTCCATCTGGCAAATTTGGCTTTTTAGGGCATTCTTCTCCTCATTGCCTTTTTGAGCCTCTTTTGCCATTTGAGTTAGTCTATTTTTTAAGGTGTGATTTTCCTCAGTCAGGCTGTTGACTCTTATTTCATACTTTTCTTGCATCTTTCTCATTTCTCTTCCCAATTTTTCTCCTACTTCTCTTATCTGCTTCTTAAGGTCCTCTATGGCCAGTAACCAGGTGGTACTTTCATTTGGGGCTTTTGGTGCAGGATTTCTGACCTCACTTTCCTCCTCCTGTTCCATGCTTTGATCCTCTTTGCCCCCAAAATAGGTATCTAATGTTGAATCTTTCTGTTTATTTTGTTTCCTTTGCTTAGGCATGTTGCCACTCAATTACTTGACTTTTGGACTTGTTGCCAAAGTAGGACTCTGCCACCAGACAGGGGAGCTTCTGTCACAAAGGCTGGGGTTTTCTCAACTGCAGGAAGTATTAGTTAGGTGGCCTCTGTGAAGGATCCACACACTCTGGCAAGCTGGTCACACACCTCAAGACCTCCACCCCAGACTGCAATCCAGATCCAAGAAGGGTAAAGCAAGAGTGATTATCCCCCAGACTGATCACCAGATCCCCCTACAATTCGCAAGCCAGGAGCTGAAGCTGCGATGTGGCAATGTGGCACAAGCTGAACCAGATCCTCAGAGACTTCTTGCCCCCAGGGGAACAAGCTGATGAGCTCTCCCAACCACTCCCAAAGTCCATAGGGCACTGCCCTATCACTTTGTCCTAGGCATCTATGTGTTGATAATTCTGGAAATGCCACAGCTGCTGGTATTCTGGGGTCCCTGCAGCTGGCTGCTGCTCCAGCTGCCCTGGGGCTAAAACCTCGAACTCCCGTGGGCATGGGCTTGGCTCTCAGATTTGCTGTGCTGACCACTCCCTGCCAGGCTGCTGGGCTGTCCTCAGTGGGAGGTTAGCTTCTCTGTGTCATTTTGTGGGTTCTGGGACTCCAGAGGTCATTCAGAGTCCTCCTTTTACATAATTTTGAAGTGATGTGGGCTGGAGCTCTATGGAAGTGATGTTTGTACTCTGCCATCTTGACTCTGCCCCCCCCCCCCCCCACAATACTGTATTTTAAGTTTCTCTTTATAAATAGTAGGGAAATAAGGCAAGTTCTCATAGTTTAGGATTCTGTGAGAATATAGGACCCACTAAAACAGGAATACTTCAACTTTTTTTATATCATGGACCACACTGGCAGTCTGGTGAAGAATATGAATTCTGTATTAGAATAATATTTAAATGCATTAAATAAATATGTAGAGCTCCAAAGAAAATCTATTATGTTGAAATACACTTATTGTATAACTTGAAATATGCCCACAGACCTCAGGTTACCAACATCTGTGCTAGATTGAAATTTGCTATTTAATTTTATCAAGTGTGTGTGTGTGTGTGTGTGTGTGTGTGTGTCCTGGGGCAGGAGTGAAAATGAGAAAGTATGGTCAATATCTCTAACTTCTCTAATTACTCTGAAATTCCACTAAGGCTGAACAGTTCTTTCGTAAATAAAATTCTAATACAAGAGAAATCACAGATTCTTGAGAAAAATATTTTGATATGTGGATGAGAATTTTCTTTCATAGTTATCCAGAAAATTATCTTGTGTATCTCTATTTTAACATGATAATGTTAGATATTTATTTTGTCAGCTAGTTTAGTTAGTAGATAGGAGGCAGAAAATAGTGCATTCAAATTTAATCCCAGATACTTATTAGCATTATGATTCTAGTTTAGTTACTTAACCTTTCCAAGCTTTCGTGATCTCTTCTATAAAATGAGAATGGCACCTATCTCACATGGTTTTGTGAGTATCAAAAAAGATAATATATACTCTATTTTGTTCACCCAAAAGTGTCTATCATCATCATCATCATTATCATCATCATCATCATCATCATCATCATCATTTCATTTCATAAGAGCATTTGAAAAGTAAATTATTCCCATTATATTTTTAAGATGTTTACTTTTGTTACTTCCCTAGAATCATGATCTCATTGGTTTAGGTATTCCCTCCATCCATGCAGATTATGACATTTTTTGGATATTTCATTTTCCATGATCCTTGTCAATGTATACACATAAATCCTGTATTGAGAATGTACTCTGACTTTCCTTCAGTTCCCCTCATACTTTAGGGACTGGTTCAGTTCAACATTTTAGTCCTGACCACTTGTCTTGAATTTTTGTTATGCAACCTCAATTTTGTACCAGTAAAGATACAGTTATATACTTGCAAAGTAGTATACCACAGATAGCTGAAACTGTGCATATTCATCTTTCTATTGGAGTTTAAGCCTCTTGAAATTCTGATTCTACTGATATAACAGTGCTTCATGATTGACAATCGTATTACATCCCTGAAAGAATAGTGGTGTGAAAGACATGATAATTACGATTTGTGCCAAGCTCCTTGAGGTTATAGAAATCATCCCAAAATCTGCTCTCCCTCATTGCCCTGTTAATTATCCTTCTGCCATGCCTGTCTGAGATAGGTACCCTCTTAGACTAAGTCAAGAGAATAGTAATTCAGCTATGTGCCACAGCATGGGTCACCGAAATTCTTCCTCTACTCCCCCATCATACATTGGGCATAGGTAGACATATTAGAAATAGTGTTTCAAATTAATTATGTATGATAGTATTTGGGACCCAATATCATCAACAAACAGAATCATCAAGAGAACCTTACTATGTATAGGGAATCCATCTACTATGTCAACTATATTACCTCCATAACACTAGTGAGGGCCATTGATATGTCTATGTTAGAGTAATCTCAGTGATGTTTGGGCAGTTAAAAAGGAAGTTTACCATGTATATCAACCAACCTCCTTTTTCTGTATTCTTTGTATACTATAGTCCAACCAGCTGTCAAAGAAAAAGACAGATCTGATCATTTGACACCCATTATGCCTTTAAACCCACAGGCTAATGCGACTAAGATAAAATGTAAACTCCTCTTTAGATTTTGAATCCCTGCATAATCTGGCTCCAATGTCATTCCAGCTTCATTGGATATTTTTCTTTCTCACATGCTACAATCCAGAAAACACATGTTGAGAATGACCTTACTCTTTACATCTGCCCTATAAAGTTACTCTCTGCTGTTAATAGTTAGCTTAAACACTATCTTCTACATAAAACTATATCCTGATCATCTGAAATGATAGTTTACTTCCTCCCAATCCATCTTATATTTAAATACTTTGTTTATATTTGTACTTAGCAAAACAAACTGTTCCTTTTTATTTCAAGGAAGTGATGAAAGACTTTACTTCTCTGATCAACACAATGTTGCAAGTCAAATTTAGTACACATTATTAGCTCAAATAGAAGTTAAGCTCTTTAAGACTGAGAAATGTTTCCTTCACAATTGAATTTCAAGATATCCTCTTATTTATAATAGAAACTGTCGGGTCATTGTGATCATGCCTCTGTCACCTTGATACTTCTTTATGGACCTTTTTTTCTCTTTGAAGTGGGATATCTGGATTTGGGCTATGGAATTCCTGGGACTTATCTTTTCAAAATTTCTTTCAGGAAATAGAATCATTCTATTTTCCCTCTGCCTTATGCTTCTAGTGGATTCAGTAGTTTTAATTCATAAATTTTTGAAATAAGGAATACAAACTTTTTTTGCAAGCTTTTCAGGGAAGCCAATGATTCGTAAATTATCTACCAGCCTATTTTGTTGGTCAGTTGTTTCTGATATGAGAGATATTACAGTTTCCTTTTTTCAGACATTTTGTTTTGATTTAATTTTTCATGCCATTTCATGTAGTTATTGATTTCTGTTTGATCTCGCCTAGTTTTCATGGAATTTATTACTTCATTAATGTCTCCCACTTTCTGTGTAAGTGATTTATCTTCTAGTTTCTTTTTTCTTTCAGAGTTTTTAGTTCATTATTATTGCTTGCTTTATTTCTCATAAGTATTCTTTTAGCCTTTGCAGAAAATTCTTTCTTTCTCTCAAGTCTCTGCTTTCAATACAATGATGCAAGACAATTCCCAATGACTTGTGATGAAAAATGCTATCTACCTCTAGAGAGAGAACTGGAAAAGTTTGACTACAAAATGAAGCATATTTCAACTTGCTTTATTTTTCATTCCTTTTTTCCCCAATATGATTAATATGGGAATATTTGCATGATTTCACATATATAATAATCTTTACATTACATGTATTCTCAGTGTGTGAGGGAGAAAGAAGAAAATAAGAAAATTTGGAAATATTTTTTCTAATAAGGACATTATTAATAAGTAATGTATTTATCTTCTAAAAGAAGTTTATAGTCTATTGGTAGAGGGAAACTGTATATGCCTATATGTACATGTTAGTACATACATACTACAAAATAAAAACCAGGCAATGAAATACAAAGCAGTAACAAAGGGAGAGAGGACATCAGCATTTGAGGCTATTAAGAAAAAGCTTAGTTTATAAAATGTTTCTTGAAGGGACTCTTGAAGGGAACGTGATATTCTGTGAGTCAGAGCAGAGGAAAAAAAAAAGCATGTATTCCAGGAATGGGGATCAGTGAATTAAATCATGGGTGATAAAGTGTTGCTCGTAAGGAACAGAAAAATGGGCCAATTAGTCTAGAGTTTTAGAGTGCAGAAATATAATTACACTGTATTTTCCTTCTTATTTACATTATTGTCATCACTATCTGTAATATTTTGTTGGTTACATTTGTTTCACCCTTCAATTCAAATATATATCATCATGTTTTTTTTTAAATTTCTTATATTTGTAGCTAAGGTCATTTCTGAATACCTAAAATTTGAAAAGTACCACCTACCCTATCAATTTTATTTTTTTAATCTACGGAATGTTCATTATCTTTAAACATTTATCATATACAAGATGCATATTGATAAATTGATTAAAATTTAGATCCAAAACAGTAATATATACAAATTGATAGTTTTTATCATTATGTCCTCCACTTAGAGATAAGATATGTTTGTTAGATGTTGAAGAGGGGCTTTCCTGACAAAGGCTTCAATCAAGAAGAAAGCTGTTTCCAAATTGCCATAAAACTAAGCAGATACCATTTATATGATAAATTGCTACCAGAGACAAATCTTAACTGATTCCCCCAAGTGCTTGATTCTGTTATCACTGATTTGTCCTTCCATTTTCAAAAGAATGAAAATGAATTACTTACAATTAATTGTGCCAGAAAACAGAGCTAATTTACTTCTACTGCCAAGGAAAAGAAAGAAAATAGGAAAAAATGGGAGCTTTTATGCCAATAGATATGATTGTGGGACATAAGAAAGTATCATTAATGATACTATTACAAGTAGTTTGGCATTATATTCTCAAATAAATTTGCTTGTAGTGATTGATTTAAATTAATTACTTAAAAACTCATTGTATAGAGGGTTTCATAATTGGCGTAGGTTTGTGGGATACAAAAATAAAAAAAAAAAAATGAAACCACCTTCAAGGAACTTACATTCTATTGGAGAGATTCAGTTTATATTCAATTTTGAAATTACACATATACACACAAACATAAACTCTGTAATCCATTTATCTCACTATATATCACCTATTTTTCTACAAAAATAAAAAAAAATAATTTTAAGAGTAAAGATTACAAATGAGGCTCGAAATATATAGAAGAAAGAGACTAGGCACAAATATGAATAATCTTAGCTGAGATAAAAGAAGACTGGGAAAAGCTTCATTATATAATATTTAAATTGAGATTTGAACAAAGCTAGGAATTCTCTGAGGTGCAGGTGAGGAAGACATACTTTCTATGTATGAGGGGTCAATTATACAAAAGAAGGAAAAGTCCTAGAAATTTTCCCAAAACAAGAAAAATGAAAAAAAAAAACTTCAATTGAGATACATCACATCAACAATTACAATGTTAATTAGTTTCTGTTGGCAATATCTAAATATAATGATGAGGTATTTTTGTAAACATAAGAATTTATTCAGGACACAATAAATCACTACACAGATGACAAAGTGTGAAAAACCAGATGCCTTCCACTGAGGAAATACATGTGAATTTTTCTACTGAGTATTCCTGTTAGCTCTAGCAAAGGTCTCTTTATCCTCTCTTTTAAGCAAGAAAATGGTATTCTCTTATCTCAGAAGAATAGTTCTGAGAATCTCTAAAGTGTTATAGATACAGTCTAGGCTACTTGAAATGGGACGATTCTTAATTGGCCACCTGGAAGCTACTCATTCCAGCAGCACACCTGCTCAGAAGTGTGAGTCACACAGAGCACATTAAACCTATGTTTCAAAATCTGCATAGAAAAGGTGATGATTTGCATCTATAAAGCCCTATGTGTCTTTGGTACTGATTGCATCTGAAATCATTTTAAAACCTATACAAGCTAATGCACTCACAATGCTCTCAATCGGAATGAAAGTTCTAAGATTTGAACCCCAAATGGCCCCAAATAGGACATTCTCTGAGAAGAATGCTTGTGAATACTTACTAGCTTACTTCTTCTCCTCTGACTTTATGATAATGTATGCTTCTCCCATGCCTCTATGTTGTTTTTATCTTCTCCCAGTCCTTGGGGCTGTCAGTTTTATACAGGAAAATAAGGGGAGAGAGAGGAAAGGGTAAGAACCATATAAATTTATAGAGTTAGACCTTGTCATTAACTAATTTGACTCACTGCTTACATATCTATAATCTATATCCAAGTATATCACTGTTATCTATCCCCTCTCTGTCTTCCTCTTCCTCTATGGGTGTCATATATTATAGAACAGAAAAAAAAAGCTTGCCCTCCTTCCTCTTTTCACCCTGCCTATAGGTCTGTATTATGTGCCTATAGGACTGCATTATAATATTATGAGAACTTTCTAGTCATGTGAATAGAACTAAAACAAAGCTGGTTGATTATATCTCCTCTAATAAATTTAATCAAAAATTGTACACAAATGCCACCACCATAGAAATGCATATATATATATATATATATATATATATATATATATATACACATACACTCATGTTTATGTGTGTATGGGTGTGGTTGTGTGTGTATGTGTGTGTGTTCCTTAAATTACATAAAATCCTGATATCTTAAATATATGCTTATGAAGTAGTATATAAAATTGTAAATTTGCTATCTTATTAAAACAGAAGCCAAATTGGTCTACATCACTCAAATCCATCATTGTTCCAACTCATTCTAATAATACTTCTGTGGTAATTTTCCTTTAGCAAGAATCTGACTGTATAACTTCCTTACTCAGTCAAATATAGTGCCTTCTTATTATCTTGACCTCTATGATAAAATACAAATTTATCTGTTTAGCTTTTAAACTGCTTTACAATCTGGCCCAATCTATCTTTACAGCTCCACTGGACATTACTCCCCTTCTCATGCCCTAGGATGTAGCCAAATTGACCTTCTCTTTGTTTCTCACAAAAGACCCTTGTAATTGGGAACCTGCTGTAAGATCATCATGGCTCATGTGCTGTTTCTGTTTGAAGGAAGCTAGGGAAGAGATGACATCTCTCCATATTGGGGGCACTATAGGAGATTTCCCAAATAATTGTCACTATATTTAAAAGTGACTTAGAGGAAAAAAATATGTAGCTCCAGGCACATCCTATATCTGGTTCTGGTCATTTGGTGAGTTGGTTGGTTGTTGTCTTTCAAAGAGGCCCAAAATGACATCACTATGTTAAAGTCAAGTTACAATGTGTCTGACTGTGGCTGATAAGACTAGTATGAGTTCAGAATGTTCTATCACAGGTCAGGCACAAATAGTCCATGTGAGCACTTGGGTGGATTATTTACATTTGTGCAACTTGCATTTCTCACATGTCAAAGAATAGTTTTTGCTTATAGAAAGATTCAAAAAGGCTCATAAACTTTGACTCTAGTCTCTTGATCTCATTTGATTCTGGGGTATTTGAGAGACAACTTAGGAGTCCACGGAAGGGAGTGGTGTTTCTAACTTTAGGAGAATGAGTCCCAGGAAGACATAGGGGTCAGGATCCAGGTAAGGTTTTATAGCCAGTGCATCAGCGTTGACCTGAAGAGCAAGTGGCAATCATCTGGAATAATGTTGGTAGTAAAATTCAGCAGGCTGCAAAATCACTTTTAGACCACCCTCCCCTTCCCACACTGGGGTGGAGTATGTGTGTATATATGTATTGTGTGGGTTGAGTATTCCCTAAAGGTATAGGAAAAAAAACAAACAAAAAAATTCAAAATCGTTTGTATTATTACTTTTGATGTTTCTTTGAAATAAATATCGCTTTGTAAACCAATATTAAATAATTAAATAGAACTACAGTGCTAGTCATTGTGCCCAGAAAATTTGGGGAACATAGCTGATGGAGACTCAAGGCTATGGCAGCAGAAAAAAAATCTTTTGCCGCATTACCACAGAATAGTCTAGAACACTTAGGGGGACATGTAACTGGCTTGGCCCCGAGAGAATGGAACCAGAGCATACACCTAAAATTTTCCCATGTCAGTGTGTTTTCACTGGACTGTGCTCCATCCTTGGAACACAATCTCCTCTTCAACTTCTTAGAGTCCTTTTCTTCTTTTAATATGCAGCTTAAGCACCATCTTCTGCAGGTCTGATTTCTTTAACTTCCAGGACTTATCATTCTAGTGTATTTCATATTCAAATGTTGTTGCTGTTGCTCAGTTTTTCAGTCATGCCTGACTCATAGTGACCCCATGTGGAGTGTTCTTGGCAAAGATACCAGAGTGGTTTGCCATTTCCTTCTGCAGGTCATTTTACAGATGAGGAAGTGAGGTAAACAGGCTTAAGTGGCTTTTCCAGGGACATAGAGTTAGTAACTTTCTGAGGTTGAATTTGACCTCAGCAAGATGAATCCTTCTGACTTCACGTTTACCACTTAACCCACTGTACCACCTAGCTGACCCTTGTATTAAAATGCTTTGTGTTTATTGTCATTAATTCTTTGTTTATTCATTCATCAAATATGCAAATCAACTCCAAATCACTCTGACTCTCAGTGATTACCCAATAATAGTCCCCAGCCCAAAACTCACTTGGCCATTTTTTTTTTTCTGGACAGAAACATATCCCGAGGGTCTTTCCCTCCCAGTTCAATTTTCTTTTCTTCTTTCCTTCCTTCCTTCCTTCCTTCCTTCCTTCCTTCCTTCCTTCCTTCCTTCCTTCCTTCCTTCCTTCCTTCCTTCCATCCTTCCTTCCTTCCTTCCTTCCTTCCTCCTTCCTTCCTTCCTTCCTTTTTTTCCACTTTCTTTTTTTTTATCCTTAAATCACTGAATTAGCATTTCCTCAGACCAACTGAGACCTGGGAAAAACCTTAATTTAAAAAGGCCAAGGTGTCCCACTGCATCTGGCGTCATCTCCAGCAGTCTTGCCACTGGACTCAGATGATCCCAGAGGAGAGAATGAGGTTGTTGACTCTGCACAGTCCTGCCTCATATAAATTCAATTCACTTGCAAGTCAAGACATCACCCTCCTGATGTTACTGGTCCTGTTTGAGAACGAAGGACAAACAACAAGTATGCGTATAAACTTTTCTTTCCTATTAAAATGTAAGCCTCTTACAAGTTGACATTCTCTACGTTTTTTACTTTTATCCATATTGATGAGCACATAGTAGACTCTTAATAGATAATTGTTGATCTTTTATACTCCTAAATGACTTTATCAAAAATGCAGATTAGTTTATTTATCTATTTTAAATTAGGCTCTTCAGACATTCAACTGTGGACAATTATTAATATTTTTCTCCTTTACTCTTTTATTTCTTTTTACTTTGGTTATATTATTTCTGAATGTGAAAGGAAAACAAACATACAAATATGGAAACAACCATGACTACCACTCAAACAATAGCAGCAATACAATAAATCTTGTATTTATATTTGCAAGAAAGTAAAACAAAAATTAAAAATGAAAGGTTTTCATGCTCCCACCCTACTTTCCTGTAATTTGGATTTGTTCATTGAACAGCTTGTACCCAAACCATTAGAATGCTTATTTTAAGACTGCCTCCAAAAACATTTGATCAGGTTATGATTGATGCCTGCCCAATGAATGATTGGATATACTGGCAGCTTCTACAAATGTACTCTACTTTCCTATGCCAGGGGACCACTGTATGGCCAGCTTTCTGTAAACATTAAATGATTGTACTCTGATGATTTCAATGAATTGAATGAGAATTGTAAGGGATAATTTACAAAGTTAATTTTAATTTCTTTCAAACATTTGAAAATTTCCCTGCGTCACCTAGCCACCCCCTGTTGTTGCTGTTTTTGTTGTTGTGTGTGTGCATGGGTGTGTGTGTGTGTGTGTGTGCGCGCGCGCGCGCATGTATTGTGTTCAAGAGAGGAACAAGTTGGTATTTAAAACGCAAATGGTTGGGGCAGCTAGGTGGCCGCAGTGAGTAGAGCGCAGGCCCTGGAGTCAGAAGGACCTGAGTTTGGATCCAGCCTCAGATACTTAATGCACACACAAATAAAAACCTAGCCATGTGACCTTGGGCAAGTTGCTTAACCCAAATTGCCTTCCAAAATAAAATTCAAATGATTATAATTATTATAAAATAAAAATAAAACAATATTTCTAATGTGGAAACCCTCAGAAATCTGTCAGGAGACTCAATGGTATGATTTGTGGATTCATTTTATTTCTTTGAAAAAAGCATTATAGGGGCGGCCGCAGTGAGTAAGAGCGCCGGCCTCGAAGTTGGGATGACCCGAGATCGAAACCGGCCTCAGAAAATGAGCACCCACACACAGATAATGACTAGCCGTGTAACCTTGAGCAAGTTACTTAACCCCAATTGCTTTAAAAAAATAAAATAAAAGAAAAAGAAAAAAGCATTATAATCTATCTGTTTTCATCTTTAAGAAAATGAATTTTTAAACAAATCATATTTACATATATCACAGTTTAATTCACAGGTGAGAAACCTGTGGCATCAAGGCCATATGTAGCCCTCTAGGTCCTCAAGTGCAGCCCTTTGACTGAATCCAAACTTCAGAGAACAAGTCCCCATAATAAAAGAATTTGTTCTGTAAAACTTGGACTGAATCAAAAGGCCACACCCAAAGATCTAGAAAATCACGTGTGGTCTTGAGGTCACAGGTTCTCCAACTCTGGTTAAATGATCTTCATAAGTTTTATATTTTATAGTACTCCAAGTGAGGTTTGTAAAGTACCTTTTATATAATGTATCATGTAATCTCACAACAACCATGGGAAGTAGTTGCTGGCATTATCCCCATTGCAGAGATGAATAAGCTAAGTTTGAATTTTGCCTAGGGTCCCACAGTTATTTAAATGTTTAAGACAGAATTTTAACTCCAATTTTCTTGACTCTAACTCTAGCACTCTGCCCATATAGTATAAAGCTGCTTAGTCAAAATTTTCCCTTCACTTTAAAAAAAGAATCAATACCATACATTTTATATGAATTCTGTTTTGAGTGACAGTTTTATAAGGAGTACATTTATTGATTATGACATGTTACCTCTTCTAAATGGGAAAGAAGGAGCTCAATGAAATAATAAACTAAAAAAATCTGGATAGGTGTTTAAGACTTAATCATTCTAAGAGTCGCTTCTCTGTTTCTCTTAGAAAAATGCAGGTAGAAATGACCTCTTTTACAGCCTTCATCCTAAAAGCAAACAAAAGCACTGTTTACAAAGTGAACTTTATAAAATTTAGGATTTCACTGTGCTTTATTTCAATTTTCATTTTTGTGTTTTTTTAAACATAAATTATATAATAAATAAGGATATGGAGAGTCTCTCCTGGATGAAAATAAGCCTTATACTTTTGAATCTGTTGTCTTTAGGTTAATTCAAAGAGCACCATGTTGACTGTGTAGTGATAATAAAAATGGCAAGCACATACACTATACTTTTGTTTATTTAGTCATAACTCACATTAATCTTTAAGGTTTGCAAATTACTTTACAGAGATTATACCATTTTATTTTCACAACCAAACAGTGATTCACGTGCTATTATTATCCCCATTTCACACACAAAAAAATGAGGCAGTGAGAGGTTAAGTAATTTTACCAGAGTCATACAACTTGTAAGTAATAAATAAAATAAGTCAGAATATTTTGTACTTTAATTTGGAGGAGCTCTTTTGAATATTCATCAGAGATAATTGATTAATATCCTATTTATAGGCTGTTTGGGAGTTATGGAAATTCTTAATAGACCTAGAGCCAGAAAAGGCCTTGAGTGTTACCTTATCCAACCTCCTCCCCTATTTTATAGATAAGGTAAATTGGATAAAAAGGCACTAAGTAAATTGCTTAATATAATAGTAATAATAAGCTTCAGAGCCAAGATTTAAACCCAAATCCTCGGGATTTAGACTAAATCTATTATATCGTAAAGTCTCCTACCTGGTACTATTTTCTTCTTGACTTAATGACTCTGAAATTTAACAATAATATTTCTGGGATAATTCATTTTGTAATCTCTTGTAGGAGGTGATTTGTGGATTCTTTCAATTTCTATTTTACTGTTGGTTCTAGAATATCGAGGCAGATTTCCTTGATAATTTCTTGAGAGATGATCTTTTTCTTTTTAATCATGGCTTTCAGGTACTCCAATAATTTTAAAATCACCTATCCTAGATATATTTTCCAGTTTAATTGTTTTTCCAATGAGATGTTTCATATTGTCTTCTATTTTTTCTCATTCTTTTGATTTAGTTTTGTTGTTGATTTCTCATAGTCATTAGCTTTCATTTACTCCATTCTAATTTCTAAGGAATTGTTTCCTTCAGAGAGCTTTTGTACCTCCTTTTCCATTTGCCTATTCTATTTTTTTAAACAAATGCTTTATTAACTTCTGTTTTACATCATTCATTTCCGCCAGATTTTGAGTTACAATCATTTTCCCCCTGTTATTCCCCTACCCAACCTCCCAGAGTAGCAATCCCACAAGATATCGCTTCCTCCAATCTGCTCTCTCCCATACACCCTTCGACTTTTCCATTAGAGGAAGGTGAATCTTTGTGTCCCAATGCCTGCACATCTTATCTCCCTATTATAAGCAAAAGAGTATTAATAATAGTATTTATATATATTTGAAACATTTAATGTTAAGACCTCGAATTTCAGATCCATTTCCTTCCTCCCTTGTCACCCATTCCCTCTTGGGAGATAAGTAATTCAGTATATGTTGTACATGTCTAGCTATGCAAAACATTATCATAGTAGATATATTGTACAAGGCTGCTTATAATTCCCTCCCGCTCATCCCACCCCCCACCTGGTCCATTCCCTACATGATCCTGTCCCTCTTCTATAGTGGGTACTTCCAACCTCCCCTCCCCCAAGGATGCCCTCCCATCCATCATCCCTCCTCTCATCCCCCTTCCCCCTATCCTGCTGCAGGTTGAGATATCCCATTTAGTATGTATGTCATTCTCTCCCTGAACCAAATTCAATGAGAATGTGGTTTTGCCTTTTTTGCCTTCCTATTCTCCTACTCCCTTGCAACCACTTCCCCTTGCTTCTTCTACATGAGATAGTTTACCCTACCCTGTCTCTCCCCATCTCCTCTTGCCACTTTCCTCTCATCTCATAATTTCATCCCTTGAGTATTGTCCCTTCCCAACAAATTCAATCTATGCCCTCTATCCATATATAACTGTAACCATATACAAACACATCCACATAAGTATTCATATGACCACACACCCTTCTTCCATTATTTTCATAGTGAGAAAGATATCATCAGTCACAGTTATTGTTTTTCCATATAGGAATGTAAATAGTTCAACTTTGATAAGTTCCTTTTGATTTCTTTTCCCCGATTACCTTCTCAGGCATCTCTTCCTTCTTGTGTCTGGATGTCAAATTTTCTATTCAATTCTGGTTTTTTCCTCAAGAATGCTTGAAAGTCCTCTATTCCACTGAATGACCATATTTTCCCTGAAACAAAATACTCAGTTTTGCTGGGTAGGTGACCCTTGGGTTCATTCCCAGTTCTTTTGCCCTCTGGAATATCATATTCCATGCCCTTCGATCCCTCAGTGTAGAAGCTGCCAGGTCCTGGGCTATTCTGATTGTGTTTCCACAATATTGAAATTGTTTCTTCCTGGCTGCTTGTAGTATTTTCTCCTTGATCTGGGGTTTCTGGAACCTGGCTATAATATTCCTGGGAGTTTTCTTTTTGGAATCTTGTTCAGGAGGTGATCTGTGGATTCTTTCAACCTCTATTTTGCCCTCTGGATCTAAAACATCAGGGCAGTTTTCCTTGAGAATTTCTTGAAGGGTGATTTCTAGGTTCTTTCCTTGATCATGGCTTTCAGGTAGTCCAATAATTTTTAAATTGTCTCTCCTGGATCTATTCTCCAGGTCAGTGGTTTTTCCCATGAGATATTTCACATTGCCTTCTAATCTTTCATTTGTTTGGATCTGCTTAACAGCATCTTGATTTCTCATAAAGTCATTAGCTTCCATTTGCTCCAGTCTAACTCTGAAGGAATGAATCTTCTCAGTGAGCTTTTGAGATTCTTTTTCCATCTGGCAAATTCGACTTTTTAAGGCATTCTTCTCCTCATTGCCCTTTTGGGCCTCCTTTGCCATTTGAGTTAGTCTATTTTTTAAGGTGTTGTTTTCCTCAGTCAGGCTGTTGACCCTCATTTCATACTTTTCCTGCATCCTTCTCATTTCTCTTTCCAATTTTTCCTCCACTTCTCTTATTTGATTTTTAAAGTCCTTCTTAAGGTCCTCTATGGCCTGCAACCTGCTCATGTTTTCCCCTGGGGCTTTTGGGGCAGGACGTCTGACCTCACAGTCCTTTTTACACTCTATGCTCCCAAAATAGGAGTCTAGGGTTGCATTTTTCTGTTTCCTTTGCCTTGGCATGTTGCCACTTAATTGCTTGACTTTTGGGCTTGTTGCCACACTATGGCTTTAAGGCCAGATAGAGGAATTTTCGTCCTGAACGTGTGTGGGGGGGCAACTTCCGTTTCTGGCAAGCTGTAAACCCACCCACGACTTCCACCCTAGATCACAATCCAGATCCAGGGAGGTTAAAGCAAGAGCGATTACCGCCCCCAAGACTGATTGCTGGATCTCCCTACAATTCGCAGGCCAGGAGCTGGAGCTGCTTCTGAAAACTACAAAATGGCATGTCTCCTCAGTGGCTTCTAGCCCCCAGGGGAGCAAGCCGACGCATTCCCCAAATACTGGTCCCAAAGTCCATAGGACACTAACCTCTCACTTTGTCCTAGGCATGTCTATGTTTATAATTCTGGAGTCGCCACAGCTGCTGGTGTTCTGGGGTTCCTCCAGCTGGCTGCTGGCTCTGACGCCCTGGGGCTAAAACCTCAGCACTCGGCTTGCCTCCCCACACTCTGCACTGCTGGCTCCCAGACCACTGCGCTGGTCCTTCCTGCAGGGCTGATGGGCTGTCCTCAGCGGGAGGTTAGCTTCTCTGTGTCATTCTGTGGGTGCTGGGGCTCCAGAAGTTGTTCAGAGTCCCCTTTTACATAGTTTGGGGGACATCTGGGGGCAGAGTGGCTTGGATCCCTATTCTATTTTTAAAGAGTTATTTTCATCTTTTTTTTTTTTTCGGTGAGTCACCTTTAACAAGCTGTTGACTTCTTTTTTTATGATTTTCTTACATCACTACCATTTGTCTTCCCAACTTTCCCTCTACCTCTCTTACTTTATTTTCAGAATCCTTTTTAGAGTTCTTCCATGGCCTGAGATGAATTTGTATTTTTCTTGAAGGCTTTGTATGTAGGAACTTTGACTTTATTATCTTCTTCTGAGTGTATATTTTGATCTTCCTTATCACCATAGTAATATACTCCTAGTGTATTACATGACGTTTAACTCTTTATTAAACTAAGGCTCTGTTTATGGAATGATGGGTGCACTGTCCCAAGCTTTGGGATTGTGTTTAACTGTTTTCAGACATACTTCTAAGGACCTGTACGTTTTCAATTCTTCCAAAATAGTATAATTTACGGAGAGATGTTGACTCTTCTCCTGGCCTGTGCTCTTCTCCTACCCTGTGCTCTTTCTTTTCTGTGAGTGACCACAAACACTCTTTTCTGCCCTGGAACTGAGACCAGTTTCCACACTACTGTGACCTCAAACTCTGCTGTGCTAGTGCTCCTACTTTCCCTGTGACTGCCATCCAGGACTACAACCAGGATCTGAGTATGGACAAAGCAACAGAGTCCTGACTCAGTGCTAGCAAAGAATCTCCTTTAATCTTCTTCTGACCAGTTGTTTGACCCCTTACTACTTGTGAGTTCAGAGCTTTGGAGCCATCCCCTGCTGCTGTTGCTTATTCAGTGCCTCTAAAGGCCTTTGTCTTTTTTGTTGAAGTCCAGGTGGTAGTGGCATGGCCTGTGCTGGACTGTACTCCACTCTTGCCCAGGTGCAATAGACCTTTCCTGTAGACCTTCAAAGTTGTCTTTGTCGTATGTTGTATTAACAATGCAATATTCACTGTGCCTATGGCAATTATAAAAAGGCTTATGTGGGTATTAATCACAAAATATATCAGGCTCTCTATATGGGGGATAAAGCCAGAACATTCATTAAAATACCAAATAACTGAGTCGCAAAACCAGAAAGTCAAAGCCATCAGAGTAGTTATGAAATTGGCACAAGTAGTTAATGTAGTAACCAACCACATTCTTAAGCCTTCAAAATAGAACAAGCTACCTCAGGCAAAGGTCCTTCTCTCCCCACTCACAACAACTGCTCAGCGTCCAGGAAGCGTGCTCACAACAGTTCTGGCACCCCGCAGTTCCAGGCCCTGGCAGTCCCCAACAAAAGTCTTTAGCAGAAATTCTGGCTGGCTCAAAAAGGGGTTTGCTCCTCCACCTCTACCTTGGCTGTTACTGCTGCTGCTGCTGTTGCCACAGCCACCAACAGTCCCCAACAGTTCACAATGGAACTCTAGCTTTTTTTCCTCTTCCTCTTGCCCCGCCCCTTCCTGCTATGTCAGCAAGTCCAGTGGAGCATGGGAGATCTTTAAATCCCATAACTCTTATATATGTCGACTGAGAGATCTGGAAATTATTCCTGCTGCCACTAATTCAGTTGTCCTGAGATCTGCTCCTGGTTTGCTGGGCTGTGCTGGTTTTGTCTGCCTTGGAATTTACTCCACTCTTATCCTGGTCCAACAGAACTTTCCTGCCAACCTTTCAAGTAGTCTTGGGCTGGATAATTATTTTACTCTATCTTTTGTGGGTTCTGCTGCTCTAGAATTTGTTCAGTGTCATTATTTAAAGGTATTAGGAAGCGTTTAGGAGAGATCTAAGGCAAGTCCCTGCTGTTATATGTCCATCTTGGTTCTACCTCTCATGGTAACTTTATTATATATTTTAAAAGGAATAGCAAGTTGTATGCAATATATTTGCAGTTTTACATATAATCATCATTTCCTCCCTCTTCTACTACGTTATAAAAGGCTTATTTTATTTCTTAGCCTCAAAATAAGTGAAAAAATAAGAATTACAAAAAAATAAAAAAAAAAAGAACATACTCACAGAATCCGTATTAAATACCACCATGGCAGAAGTGACTTGAGAAAAGATGTATAGAAAGATACTAGTAGATTCCATCAATATCTAATTGGTATATACAATAGAAAACTTAAGCTTTACTAAAAGGAAAACACAAAATAAGCATGTAAAATGTAATAAAATCTATAACAGAAATCATTAACATTACATCAAAAATTGAACATGGGAGCCAAAAGTTAAGTGGAAACAGAAATCGAGAATTAAATCAGTAAAATAGAAATCAAAGCAATTAGAAAACAAACAAATCATCATCATTCAAAAATTATGCTATGAAGATAATTATAAAAAATAATGTGGTGAGGGAAACTGAAGAAAGAATTATAGAAACCTTTTTTTTTGTGGTTTCCAAAACAATGATAATAAAAATTGGGTCATATATGAAATAGAAAATTATACATTTGGTATAACGAATGGCAGAATAGTTAATATGAAGGTTCACAACACAATTGCTAGTTTCTGTGCAAAACTGGAAATTAGCAAGTTTGGATAAGATTCGTAAGTATTGGCTCAGATATTTTATGGTGTCACATAAATGATTAGCAAACCACTTTTTTAAATACCCTCCCTGATGCAAATCCAGTCTCAGGATTTTTAGCAACGATCATCACCTATTCAATAGCAAAAGATGACCACAACAGTGACTTCTCAAATATAGGTCAATTTTATTTTTATATGCTTTATACAAAGCATTTGCAACTTACAACATTCAAAAATATCTTTAAATGCTTATATGATTACAAAGAACTTTTTGGGGAACATAAATGGTTTGCCAAAAAAGTTCTTGAACTATAAAGAGAAAATCATTACTGATTTGTTAATTATTGCAAAAACTTTTACTTAGTTTCATTCTCATTGAATATCTGCGTACTGAAAAAATATAAAATTAATCCAAGTATATTAAGAGTGTGGCTGTATTTGATAGCCTGATAGAAAGTTATACTATTAAAAATATCTGATACAAGAATATCAAGAAGAATTGATATAAAACATGACATCTTTCAAGAAGAAAGTTTAGGAATGTGATGGTTCTGTCTATTCTTAAGTCCAATTTATATGACTCCTATATAGAACTGAGTATTCATTTCAAATGAAAAAAATAATAATAGTCAAAACCATCGGTTCACTTGACAGTCATGTATGACATCAAGTTGTATGGCCTCACTGAAAAGCACATTATCCAGGTACTTCAATATATTGAAGATTTCTCCAATGATACCAAAATGTTATTTAAAAAATTTTCACTATGCAGTAATAACTAGCAACTGAGACTGAGGTTTTGAGTTTAAATTTAGAGGTCAAATTGAACTAATGGATGAAGATGATAATTAAAAATAACTAAGTTTTTTCCAGACAAATTACATAGAGAATAATACTATTAAGGTTTAATGGGAAAAGTTCATTAATAACAATTTAGACCTACATGATAACAGTCCGACTGTATATATTTGCCATAATGAAATAGTTAGGGGATACCTTTTTACATTGCCATTCCATAGAAAGAAGTATCATAGTCTTTAAAGCATCCTAAGTGACTTTTGAAATATTTTGTTTCTGGTAGGGAGAGGGAAGAAGAATAACACTTCATAGTCAATGAGATTATTCCATAACAGGGGAAGAGTTTTAAGGCTTCCCTTTATCACATCTCCTAAAGGCCTTATGGCTCTGCAATATGGGACTGAGTCTTTGGCCTTTTTATTTTATCTTTTCTGTTTGATATGCATAAAGTGGCATCTCTGATCTGTCTGAGATCATGAAGCATAGGGATAGAAGAGTCTAGGAATGCAGTGCAAGTGTTGCAGTAAGCTCAGAACTGAGTATTACAAAAGAATGAGACAGTGATCTAGAGTTCTTTCTGAATTACAGCCGAATAGAATCGAACAATGATGCCTACTTTGAACTTGAATTGGGTGGAACCAAAGCTATGTAGGAATTGACTAAATTTGTGATCCTGTTCTTTTTATACCGAGAAACTTTGGTAGCATAATGGTGACTATGTTCCAAAGCTTTTGACTAAATATTTGTGTGTTTATTATTGATACAATATTGAACTAATCTATGGAAATCGTAATTTAAAATAGTCTTCTCCAGAAAAGATACATAATGTTATCCATTTGTAAAATAAAATATGATGTTAAATGAAACTATGGTGCTAATCACTGAGCTCCTAAAATGAAGAAAACATGATCAGTAGAGGCTTGAGCTAATGTAAGAGAAGAGAGAGTCTTTAATACTTTCAGAGTATGTGAGAAACCTGAGGGTAATGAAATGTAATAGACTTAGCCTTAGGAGCATGTGATTAGAGTCATCTATGTTACATGTAGGGTTTGTTGGATAAAATCATGTTTTTCAAAAAGTTGGAGACCTCTATAAAGATCCTTTAGCCAAGACTAAATGTTGGATATCATAGTTTGGGAAATCTTAGAGAAAAGGGCGAAAACAAAACAAAACAAGATCCTAATTGTAGACATTTTTTCCAAGTGTATATTTTTGCAAAAGTTAGTTCCATTATGTAAATTTGCAAACTTTGCATCTGCTGATTGCTTGAGTGTTTAGATACTCATACTATTTTTTAACTGAATCCTAAGTATTAATATTGAGTCTAATTTGAGAAATATGACACTTACATTACTTGAATGAGGCTGCCAAGTTGAGAAATCTTCACAATTTTCCCCTAAATTTGAATATATTGAGATTACTTGTTTTACTGTGAGAGCAATATGTCCTAAAACTTCATAGCACAAAGTTTGCCTGATTTTCTAGGAATTCCAAGTATTTCATTTTCCTTGGTAATTTTCTATCTGACCTGTTTGTTCTGCTGGGTAAGTTTGAAATGTCATTTTGATCATAAGTATCCAATGGATGAAAAGGTGCATGTGTGTCTATTGGCCTGAACAGCTAAGGTCCCTGTACAGTTGCTATGGTATTTCTATCTCTAGATATAGATATCTCTAGAGAAATATTGTTGTGCCCTGGTTAAAAGGGATACTTAGAAAATGTTGTCTATTCTCCAGATGGATAAACTGAAGTGCTAACAGAATCGTGGAAGAGTTTTCACATAGGAAAGTTTTCTCATCTAAGGATAGGGGGTGGGGTGAGGCAATGCCTCCTTAATGGTGAGTACTAAATGCCTTTGCAGGAATCTCCAGGTTATCAAAATGGAATGGACCTTGGATTGGTATTTGTTAGAATGCATAGGCACTATCAGTTTGTTAAGAGCGCATATTTTATATGGAAGACAATAGGGAGTTGCTTCCAGAAGACCAGAAGGCTGATGTATGTGGGGACTTTCTGCATTGATCTAACACATCATTTGCAGCAGCCTTTTTCCATTTGCTATGAAGTCAGAATTATTGATATCTTTAAATCAGCACCACATCTGTGCCTCATTCTTTTTGCCCCATTAGAGTATGAAAGGAGAGATGACCATTAATACCATGAAATAAGGAGGGAGAGTCTGAGGACCTCCTCCTTCCTCATGAGGTCTTGAATAAAAGGCCTGATTCCTTGTCCTTTTATTCTTCATTCTTTCCCATCCTATGTAGAGGAAGTAGAGTCTCTTATCTGTCCTGGGAGAGTAAGCCAGGGGTATCTGGGAAAAGAGGAATTCAGGTTAGGTATTTCAACCTTCATAGTACTGAGAAGCTGAGGAGCGAAGGTCCTAAGACCCTAGCCAAGTCATATCCAATAGTCATGTCCATTTTGTTTATTTTATTTTATTTTATTGTTTATTTTTTGTTTTTTTTTCCCCGACCTGGTCCATTCCCTACTTTGATCCTGTCCGTCATTGAGAGTGGGTACTTCCAACCTCCCTTCCCCCAGAATGCCCTCCCTTCCATCTTCCCCCCTCTCATCCCCCTTCCCCCTACTCAACTGCAGGGTGAGATATCCCATTTAGTATGTATGCCATTCTCTCCCTGAGCCAAATTTAATGAGAATATGGTTTTGCCTTTTTGCATTCCTGTTCTTCCCCTCCCCTGCAACTTCTTCCCCTTGCCTCTCCTACATGAGATAGTTTACCCTACCCTGTCTCTCCCCATCTCCTCTTGCCACTTTCCTCTCTCACCTCTTAACTTCACACCTTAAGTATCATCCCTTCCCACCATATTAAACCTGTGCCCTCTATCCATGTATACCTGTAAACATATATAGATATATACACACATTCACATATGTATCCATATACCCATATACCCTTCTTCAATTATTTTCATAATGAGGAAGGTTTCATCAGTCACAGTTATTATTTTTCCATGTAGGAATGTAAATAGGTCAACTTTGATAAGTTCCTTTTGATTTCTTTTCCCTGATTACCTTCTCAAGCATCTCTTGCTTCTTGTGTCTGAATGTCAAATTTTCTATTCAACCCTGGTTTTTTCCTCAAGAATGCTTGAAAGTCTTCTATTCCACTGAATGACCATATTTTCCCCTGAAACAAGATACTTAATTTTGCTCGGTAGGTGATTCTTGGTTTTAATCTCAGCTCTTTTGTCCTCTGGAATATCATATTCCATGACCTTCAGTCCCTCAGTGTAGAAGCTGCCAGGTCCTGTGCTATTCTGATTGTGTTTCCACAGTATTGAAATTGTTTCTTCCTGGCTACTTGTAGTATGTTCTCCTTTATCTGGGAATTATGGAACCTGGCTATAATATTCCTAGGAATTTTCTTTTTGGGATCTTTTTCAGGAGGTGATCTCTGGATTCTGTCAACCTCTATTTCGACCTCTGAGTCTAAAACATCAGGGCAATTTTCCTTGAGAATTTCTTGAAGGATGATTTCTAGGTTCTTTCTTTGATCAGGGCTTTCAGGTAGTCCAATAATTTTTAAATTATCTCTCCTGCATCTATTTTCCAGGTCGGTGGTTTTTCCCATGAGATATTTCACGTTGCCTTCTATTCTTTCATTTGTTTGGATCTGCTTAACAGCATCTTGATTTCTCATAAAGTCATTAGCTTCCATTTACTCCATTCTAACTCTGAAGGAATGAATCTCCTCAGTGAGCTTCTGAGATTCTTTTTTCCATCTGGCAAATTCGGCTTCTTAAGGCATTCTTCTCCTCATTGTCCTTTTGAGCCTCCTTTGCCATTTGAGTTAGTCTATTTTTAAGGTGTTATTTTCCTCAGTCAGACTGTTGACTCTTATTTCATACTTTTCCTACATCCTTCTCATTTCTCTTCCCAGTTTTTCTTCCACTTCTCTTATTTTGTTTTTAAAATTCTTCTTAAGGTCCTCTTTGGCCTGCAACCTGCTCATATTTTCATTTGGGGATTTTGGAGCTGGATTTCTGACCTCCCAGACCTCTGACTGTTCCATGCTTTGATCCTCTTTGCCCCCCAAATGGGAGTCTAATGTTTCATTTTTCTGTTTATTTTGTTTCCATTGCCTTGGGATTTTGCCACTTAATTACTTGACTTTTGGGCTTGTTGCCACAGTAGAACTCTGCCACCAGACAGGGGAGCTTCGTCCCCAGCATGTGGGGGGACAACTTCCATTTCTGGCAGGCTGTAAACCTGCCCCATGACCTCCTCCACAGACCACAATCCAGATCCAGGGAGGTTAAAGCAAGAGCGATTAACCCCCAGACTGATTGCTGGATCTCACTACAGTTTGTATACCAAGTGCTGAAGCTGCCACTGAAGCTGTAAAATGGCTTCTGTGTTGAGCTCCTCAGGTGCTCCTTGCCCCCAAGGGAAGAAGCCAACGCGTTCCCCAAATACTGGTCCCAAATTCCATAGGGCACGAACCTCTCATTTTGTCCTAGGCGTATCTGTGTTGATAATTCTGGAATTGCCATGGTTGCTGGTGTTCTTGGATCCCTCCAGCTGGCTGCTGCTCTGGCTGCCCTGGGGCTAAAACCATGGCTCACACCGGCCTGGGCTCAGCTCCCAGATTGTTGCTCTTGGCTCCCAGAGTGTTGCACTATGCTGTGCTGGCTGCTCCCTGCAGGGCTTCTGGGCTGTCCTCAGCAGGAGGTCATCTTCTCTGTGTCATTCTGTGGGTGCTGGGGCTCCAGAAGTTGTTCAGAGTCCACTTTTTACATAGTTTGGAAGTGGTGTGTGGGGAGCACCTTGTAAGTGCTGTTTCTACTCTGCCATCTTGGCTCTGCCCCAATCATGTCCATTTTAGACATGCATTCAGTAGGGCAAATGATATTTCAGAACTTATTTGAATTGTGAATTTAATCCATATTCCTCCCCATCTGAAAAAATACAGAGGAGATTCTGTTCCCAAGGTGTTGTTCAAAATACATATTCATTGTTTGTACTATTATCTTTAAGGTTAATATTACTTTGTAAAATCTATCTGCTGTTAAGGAGTTAAATGGACCTAGGATTTTGGTTACTAGGACTTTATAGCATGGGGAAACAGAAAATGATGGCTCAAATGGAGGACAGAGGAAAGATACAGCCATAAACTTTTCAATGCCTGTGAATCCTGGGTGTTACAATAGGGCAAAGAAAAAAAAAACATTTTAATTAAATACTAGATGACATATTATTGTAGTACAAATAAAATCACCAAAATATTGCCTTAATAAATAAACAAATAAATAACATTGGAAAGAGCATAATTACAGAAACACCTGATTACAAATTTCTAGAAATAGCTTTGTCTTTAAGAGAGTTTTAATAGTTAGCATCATAATAATACTCACATCCATAATACATTGAAAAAATAAAACCTTTCAAAATATGAAGACCTATCAGAAGAAAGTAAACCCATCTAGGAATAAGATAAGTATCAATCATCCTTCTCCTCTTGTACACTAATGATGCTTTTAAAGAGCCAATAAAATATGACCTTATATTCCAATAGTCTTCAAATAATACTGCAAAAAGCAATGATTTTATCCATTTACTGTAAGAGTCTACAGAGGATTAACTGTAAAAAGAATAATAGCAGGATAGCAAGTTTTCCTCAGACTCCATTAAAGTGAAAAGAATGAAGAAACAATTGGAAAGATTATACAGAAGTAAAATTATCCTTAAGAATTCTCAAGGGGCAGAGTCAAGATGGCAGAGTAGAAACAGCTCTTCCATGCAGCTCCAGCTCTGACAATTTCCAAATTCATGTAAAAGGGGACTCTAAATAACCTCTGGAACTCCAGAACCCACAAAATGACACAGAGAAGTTATTCTCCTGCTGAGGACAGCCCAGCAGTCCAGCAAGGACTGGCCAGCACATCGCTCTGGGAGCAGATCTCAAGCCCACATGAGTCACAGGTTTTAACCCCAGGGTGGCTGAACCAGCAGCCAGCTGGAGGGACCCTAGAACCCCAGCAGCAGTGGAGTCTCCAGAATTACCAACTTATAGATGCCATGGACAAAGTGAGAGATTAGTGTAGTATGGAACTCAGTTGGGAGAGTGCTTGGCCTTTTTACCTGCAGATGAAAAGCCACTGAGAAGCTTCAGTGAAGCCATGGACACACACTGCAGCTTCAGTTACTGGCCTGCTAACTGTAGGGGCATCTGGTGATCAGTATTGGGGGTAATTGCTCTTGATTTAACCTTCTTGGTTCTGGATTGCAGGCTAGGGTGCAGGTCTTGGGGTGTGTGACCAGGTTGCAGAGCGTGTGGGTGATTCAGAGAGGCCACACCACTAATACCTCCTGCGTTGAGAAAACCCCAGCCTTTGGGACAAAAGCTCTCCTGGCTGGTGGCAGAATCCTACTGTGGCAACAAGCCCCAAAGTCAAGTAATTGAGTAGCAACTTGCCTAGGCAAAGGAAACAAAATAAACAGAAAAATTCAACATTAGCCTGCTATTTGGGGAGCAAAGAGGATCAAAGCATGGAATAGGAGGAGGACTCTTGTACCAAAAGCTTCAAATTAAAATATGATCTGGTTACAGGACATAGAGGAGCTTAAAAAGGATTTTGAAAATCAAATAAGAGAAGTGGAGGAAAAATTGGAAAGAGAAATGAAAATGATGATAGGAAATTATGAAAGGAGGGTCAACAGCCTTACTGAGGAAAATAATGCCCTAAAAATAGACTTACTCAAATGCCAAAAGAGGCTGAAAAAGGAAATGAGGAGAGGAATGCCATAAAAAGCTGAATTTGCCAGATGGAAAAACAATCTCAAAGGCTCACTGAAGACAATCTTTCCTTCTGATTTAGAATGGACCAAAGGGAAGCTAGTGACTTTATGAGAAATGAAGATGCTGTTAAACAGATCCACACAAATGAAAGAACAGAAGGCAATGTGAAATATCTCATGGGAAAAACCACCGACCTTGAAAATAGATGCAGGAGAGATAATTTAAAAATTATTGGACTACCTGAAAACTATGATCAAAGAAAGAATCTAGAAATCATCCTTCTTCAAGAAATTCTTTAAGAAAATTGCCCTGATGTTTTAGACCCAGAGAGAGAAATAGAGGTTGAAAGAATCCAGAGATAACCTCCTGAAAAAGATCCCAAAAAGAAAACTCCCAGGAATATTATAGCCAGGTTCCAGATTTCCCAGATCAAGGAGAGAATATTACAAGCAGCCAGGAAGAAATTATTGGAATATTGTGGAAATGCAATCAGGATAACACAGGATCTGGCAGCTTCTTTACTGAGGGATTGAAGGGATTGGAATATGATGTTCCACAGGGCAAAGGATCTGGTATTAAAACCAAGGTCACCTACCCAGCAAAACTGAGTATCATGTTTCAGGGGAAAATTTGGTCATTCAGTGGAAGAGAGGACTTTCACATTCTGGATGAAAAAGCCAAAGTTGAACAGGAAATTTGACATTCAGATACAAGAAGCAAGAGATGTTTGAGAAGGTAAACAGGGAAAAGAAATCATAATGAACTTATCAAAGTTGAACTATATCCATTCCTACGTGGGAAAACAATAACTTTCACTGATGAAACTTTTCTTAGTATGAAAATAGTTGGAGAAGGGTATATGGGCATATGAATACATATATGAATGTGTGTATATATGTTTACAGGTATACATAGAGGACACAGGTCGAATTTAATAGGAAGGAATGATATTTAAAAGGTGAAATTAAGAAGTGAGAAAGGAATATAATGAGAGGAGATGGGGAGAGACTGGATGTGGGTAAACTCTCTTATACAGAAGAGGCAAGGGAAAATGGTTACAAGGGAGGGGAAGAACAGGAAGGCAAAAAGGGAAAACCTTATTCTCATTGAATTTGGATCAGGGAGGGAATGGCATACATACTAAATAGGATATCTCACCCTACAGGAGAGTAGGGGTGAAGGTAATGTGAAGGGGGATGATTGAATGGAGGGTTGGAGGGAATTTTGAAGCACCCACTTGTGAAAAGGGACAGGATCAAAGTAGGGAATAGACTAAGTGGGAGGTGGGATAGGAGGGAGGGAAATATAGTCAGTCTTTTACAATATATCTACTATGGTAATGTTTTGCATAGCTACACATGCACAACATATACTGAATTGCTTATCTTCCCCATTAAGGGTGGGTGACAAGGGAGGAAGGGAAAGAATCTGGAAATCAAAGTTTTAAAATCAAATGTGTAAAAATATATAAATACTATTATTAATACTATTTTATGTATAATTGGGAAATAACACATACAGGCATTGGGGCACAGAGATTCACCCTGCCCTACTGAAAAAGTCTAAGGGGGTATGGGAGAAGATATGGGAGAGAGCAGTTTTGATGAGGGGATATCCTGTGGGACTCATATTCTGGGTTGGGTGTTAGGGAAAAAATGGGAAAAATTTAAACTAAAAATCTGGCAGAAATGAATGATGTAAACCACAATTTAATAAAGCATTTGGAAAAAAAAAGAAAAAAAGAATTCCCAATGGGAGCAGCTAGGTGGCACAGTGAGTAAAGCACTGGCCCTGGAGTCAGGAGGACTTGAGTTCAGATGAGGCCTCAGACACTTAACACACACAAAAAAACTCTCTGTTTAATCTTGGGCAAGTTACTTACCCCAATTGCCCTCCAAAAGGAAAAAAAAAAGAATCCTCAATGAACTGCCCTAAAATTGTGATATTATCATGAGTGTAACTGCTGTCCACAATCACATCGACAAAATGTTAATCCAAAGAGATTTAAGGAAAGCATTATTTTTTAAACATTTTTCTTAATTGCTTATAAAACAATTTTAAATAAGCATTTTTAAAAAATTTGACTTCTGACTTCTCTCCCTTCATCCCTTCCCTCCTTCTCTCCTGAGGCTGTAGGCTATTTTAAATGTGTTATACATGTGCCATCATACTTCCATATAAATCATGTTGTGAAAGAAAACACAGGCAAAAAACCCCACAAAAACAAAGTAAAAATAGTATGTTTTGATATGTGTGTGTGTGTGTATTCAGGCTCTTTAAGTTCTTTCTATGGAGGAAGATAACATTTTTCATCATGAGACTTTTGGAATTGTCTTGGATTATTGTATTGCTGAAAATAGCTAAGTCATTCATAGTTGATCAGCATACATATTGCTATTGTTATGTGCAATGTTGTAGTTCTGCTCACCTCACTTTGCATCAGTTCATGTAAGTCTTTCCAGTTTTTTTTTTCTTCCCTGAAACCGTTGTGCTCAAAAGACAGCATTTTCAATGGACATAGCCATAACAAATATCACTGCCACCACCACCAAAGACAAAATAGGTGCCTTTATATATTTCCTTAACTTTTATGGAGCACTTATCTACTCTACTATCTTTCAATTATAGCTGTTCAAGTATTTAAAGGCAACAATCATTCCCTTACTCCTCCCAAACATTCTTTTTTTGAACAAAATATATTTCTAATTGCTTTAAATCAAGATAAAAACATTTATTAAGCCCTATGTGCCAGGCAGTGAGCTAAGAAATGGGAATACAAATACTAGCAGAAAGAAAGGAAAGCAGTACTGTACTCTGTTCTTCAGTAGTTTACTTTCTAATAGAAGAGCATAGAGCAAAGGAACTAAAAAGGGATGTAGGTTTTTAGGCAGGGGATAGATAGAAAAAGACTGTAGAATGCAAAGTGGAACCAGGAAAGGAATAAAGTAATCACTGCTCTGGACATGTCCCTTAAAATGCAGGTTCTAGGGGGAACTACAAATCAGAGGAAAGTATATGGGTTAAAAGAAACCTTCTGATTTTGAAAAATCAAGGGTTAGATTGAACTCCTAGCAAGATAAAGATTGTGTAGAATTACAGAATAGTAGAACAATTCCAGAGGTTTAAAAGAAGTGCAAAGTTTGTTGCTTTTTTTTTTCCCTGATTAGGCTAAAAAATTATAAGTTGCTTGATGTCAGAGCTTATTTCTTTTTCTTTTACCTTATGATTAAGGCAACTTCCTTAAAACTCCCCATGTAGTAGCCATTAAATAAATGCCAGTTGAATTGGAATTGGTTAGATCATTGCATTCACTTTCACTTAAAGAATAATTTCAAAATTTTCTCAGGATATCATTGTATTTGTTCAAATTGAAATATAAATTCTTTATAAAGTTACATTCCATAACCAAAACACTTTAGATAAGTGTGCAGCTGATACCTTTCTTCTGGAAAATTAAAACTCAATAGCTGAAGTTGGATAGTGTTCATAATAACAAGGAGGGCTGAGTAATTACCCAGACGTTCACAAAATTTGGTAAATAAACATGAGGTTAATTTAGGCATCTTCTTTATGAAATTACTTCATTTACTTTAATAATCAGATTGAAGTTTTAATAATTTATAACATTCCTTGATTGCACACTGTGACGTGTTTGAAAAATGAATCTTTTTTTTAAATGAAATGTAATTTTAGCTCTTAAATTTTGGGTGAGATGTGATCGTTAAACATTTATATAAATTAAAGAGGTTAGAAATAACACAAAGGAGAAAGCTTTTTATTTTTTTTATTTCTGAACTCCAAGTGGATATTAGATAGAAGTAAGATAAGAATGAACAAAGTTGCTCAAGGTTGAATTTCGTTATTTATGTGCAAGTACCTGGATGAAAAGAAAACAAGTCAATTTAGATTTTTCCCCAATATCCCAGTATTTGATATTGTATAAACAAAACATCTAGGTATTTGACTGCATTCTAAACCTTTTTTGTTAGTTTATCATTGGGCAAACACAACCATAAACATCTCAAGAAATATTAAATGTAACCCTGATGGTCTGATGGAAAAAAATAGACTAGGAATCACAAGACTTGGGTACTGATCTCAAACCATATCATCCTCACCACGTAAACAAAGAACAAATCAGAACCTCATAGGGTGTCTGTTTTTCATCTAGGGGTGGCAGTCTAATTCCAAGTTTTTTATATATCAAACATTTTAATATTCTAGGATATTTTAGATTATAAAGTTATAAGCACCTTTCTCTTACCTTTTTTGAATGTGTGGAAAATGCAATTTCTTCTATTTTCTTCTAGAACATTTCTCTCTCTTCCTGGTGCAGAAGAATATGGCTATTTTCTCTTATACTATTTTCTAACAATATCAAATACCCTCCTGAGCCTATTACATGTAATTGATTGGTAGCTATCTCCATCTATGTATCTTTCATCAAACTTCTCATGTCCCAGATCTCCAGAACTTCTGTTAAAATTTGTGTTCTCAATCTATAGAAATGATTTAAATAAGGCTGTGTTTTCATTAATGAGCTAGTATGTTCCTGATAATGCACATGCTTAAAAATTCTTAAATCTATTTTTTTTGGAGGGAAATTGGGGTTGGGTGACTTGCCCAGGTTCACTTGGCTGGGCTTTTGTTTGTGTGTTGGGTGTCTGGGGCTGGATCCGAGCTCGGGTCCTTCTGGCTCAGGGGCTGGCTCTCTGCTCGCTGCACCACCTAGCCGCCCCAAGGAAGGGATGATCCTTAAGGGGTGAAGTCAAGAGGTGAGAGAAGAAAGTGGCAAGAGGAGATGGAGAGAGACAGGGTAGGGCAAACTATCTCATGTAGAAGAGGCAAGGGGAAGTTATTGCAGGGGAGGGGAAGAATAGGAAGGCAAAAAGGCAAAAGCATATTCTCATTGAAGTTGGCTCAAGGAGAGAATCACATACATACTAAATGGAATATCTTACCCTCACTCACTCTCCTGAGTAGGGGAAAGGGGGATGAGATGGGGATGATGGAGGGGAGGGCATTCTGGGGAGAGGGGAGGTTAGAAGTACCCACTATCAAAGAGGGACAGGATCAAAGTAGGGAATGGACCAGGTGGGAGGTGAGACAGGTGGGAGGGAAATATAAGCAGTCTTTTACAATATATCTACTATGGTAATGTTTTGCATAGATATACATGTACAACACATACTGAATTGCTTATCTTCTCAGAGGGAGTGGGTGACAAGGGAGAAAGGGAATGGATCTGAAAATCGAAGTTTTAAAATTAAATGTTTCATAAGATGTCCAGGCAGTGGGGCTCAGAGATTCACCTTGCCCTAATGGCAAAGTCGAAGGGGGTATGGGAGAAGATATGGGAGAGAGCAGATTGGATGAGGGGATATCTAGTGGGACTGCTATTCTGGGGTGGTGGGTAGGAAAAATCGGGGGAAAATGTAACTCATAATCTGGTGGAAATGAATGATGTAAACCAGAAGTTAATAAAGCATTTTTTTTAATTAAAAAAAATACACTGAAGAGAAAAAAAATTCTTAAATCTAATTCAGCAAAGTGAGACAGAGCCTTTCTGATGTCAAGTATTTAAAATAAGGATTACAGATATAAATCAATTCAGAAGAAAGCCAGTGATGATGATGATCGTCAATTATGAGTTGTTTTATTCATAGGAAAACACATTTACCTTTATTTCTCTCTATTTCTATTTCTCCATCCTCTTTCTTGTCTATCCCTATTTTTCTCTTATCTTCTCTATCTCTACCGTCAAATATACATGTATGTATGTATATACATGTATATATATATGCATAAATATACCCACTTAATTATTTGTAAGTGAATTTTAATATAATTGATTTTCTTTGTAACCTTTTGCATTTTATTTTCTGCATTTAAAAACATTATTCTGAAAAGAAATTCTTAGATTTTTCCAAACCACCAGAGGGCTCTATGGCATACATACTTCTAAGGCAATAAATAAATTGATAAAACACTTCCTACATACTTTTGGAATAGAAAAAAAAAACAAAGAGGCTTAAGAGGTAGATAAATCAAAGTTCCAATTCTGCTATCTTTAGGGAATAATAGCTTTAATGCATCTGATAGTTAATCTAATGGCAGAGAGGGAAAGAAATACTATAGAGATTTGAAAGTTAGAAATTTGAAAACTATTATTTAATTGTTCACATTTCTCTAATAATTTGCCTTCTTCAAAAAACAAATACACTAACAACAACAACAAAACAGAAACATAGCCTTTACTTTCAAATGTAAAGGCCTACACCCTCATACAAAGTGCCTAAATATAACAAAAATATACAACAAACACTGAATTTGTAGCATACTACTGATAGTAAATAGCCAAAAATGAAGGAACATTGTCAAGATGATATAATTTGTTGTAATGATTTGAAAATATGCCATAGACCAATCTCTATACTCAATTCTTTCTCTCATGGCCCTACCGAAGACATGAAAAAAGTTGGTACAGTCATTCCTTTCCTGTAAATGAAGTCTTAAGAAATTCTCGTAACATGCAATTTTTCATTATCTCTTATTTTTATAGGCCTACAGTATGACAAATTGTCAGCAAATTTATTTTTCTGTTTTTTATTTACCCTGGATGAAAGGTAATATCAATATCACATATGGACTTTTCAAATAATTACTAAATAGGCATTTGGGGCTTGAGAACATTGTGATTTTTGTTTAGAACTATAAGGGGGAAGCCTATCAGGGAAATACTTTTCTCTCTAGTTGAGCTTAGCTTTATATTTTGTTTATACCAAGTGGGCAAACTGAAACGTGATCCTTGTCAAACTGGCAATTGTCTACAAATGTACTCAAAGTAATAAATAATAGCAATTTAGCTAAACTCCATTATAAGACATATTTATAAATGGTATGATGCAATAAGCAAAGTGGAAGGGAAGAAAAGGAAAATAAAGTCAGACTATATGCTTGGAACAATTAAAATACACATAAAAGTTTTACACATTTCTTTAGAGAAAACAAGTGAATTTATTATTAGTGGATTTATTATTAGTGAATTAATGATTAAGGACAGTATTTTTAAATGCACAGCTAAAATATTTTGTTCCCTGTGTATATCCTTTTGAGTTGTTTTTTTTTTTTTGTTGTTGTTGTTATAACTTTGAATCTAAAGTAGCAGGCAGGCCAGGGCACAGGTAAAACTTTCCTCCAAACAGATTAGCAAAGTACCATCCCAAAAGATATTCAGTGTACTATGTTTCTTTCCCCGAGCACAAATCATTGAGCAGTAACAATAAGATATTACAGATAAGTAGAAGTAATAGGATATCTGAAGTCTTGGAGGAAATTTCATGAATTGAGATCAGGAGCTTCTATATGCAGAAGCTAGTTGTGTAGCAATAGGCGATTTCAACAACTTTTCAAAGAAGCTGCATATTGCTGGACAAAGGAGGTGAAGCCATTTTCTGAGTATTTAGAAGATAGAGGCCTTGGATAAATCAGTCAGATAGTACTGACCCAGAGAAAGATGAAGTGCTTGTTGAATATGTCTATCAAATATTTATTCTTTTACTTATTTTTTAAAATATTACCCTTATAGAAGTGTATAAAAGGAGATAAATATTAGTGTTTCATATTTTAATTAATTACTGAAGTAAACTTGTCTTTTTTCAATTTTTAATAACTAAAACGTTTATTTATTTAAATTTGTGAAATAAAACAAGCATTTCCATAACATAGTATAAAAAAATAAAATGATTGCTCACAAAACTCCAAATCTATCATGTACAACTTTTTCTTTTAAGTATATTATAAAGTTATCATGTAAATTTACCAAACAGTTCTTAAACTCCCTTTACCGTTTGACTCAACAATACTACTAGTAGGTCTATTCCAAAGGCAATTATGAAAAAATAGTTCAAATGTTATTAAAAATGTTTTGACCTAAAGGGAATAGCAGTCCTTTAAATGATCAACCTAGTACATTGAGTATCTTTTGTGAAGGTAACTTGCTATTCTGTTTGGGGGAGACTTTTACCTGTGACCTGGCCTACCATGTACCTCATATTCAATACTACAATAAATGAAGCAACTGTAGAAGATATGGCCTCTTAAAGGGGATTTGGGAATATTCAGAGGAGGAAGCAATGTACATCTGGGAAACAGCCTTCATCCAATTGATTGAAGCTTTCCAATGGTCTGTCATATTTAATTCTTCTAATACTCTATTTACCTCCATTCCACTTCTCCCCCATTTGTGTTTTCTTCCCACATTAGAATGTCAGTTCCTGAGGGGCGGAGCCAAGATGGCGGAGTAGAAACAGCTCTTCCAAGCCTCTCTGCCCCCAGATTCTCCACAAACGATGTAAAAAAGGACTCTGAAAAACTTCTGGAGCCCCAGCACCCACAGAACGACACAGAGAAGCTAATCTCCCGCTGAGGACAGCCCAGCACCCTGCAGGAAGGACCAGCGCAGCGGTCTGGGAGCCGGCAGTGTGCAGAGCGCAGAGCGCAGGAGCCGAGCCGAGCCCAGGTCCACTTGAGCAGAGGTTTTAGCCCCAGGGCGGCAGGGCCAGCAGCTGGCTGGAGGAACCCCAGAACACCAGGAACTGTGGAGACTCCAGAATTATCAACATAGACCTGCCTAGGAAAAAGTAAGAGGTTAGTGTCCTATGGACTTTGGGACCTGTATTTGGGGAATGCGTCAGCTCCCTCCCCTGGGGGCAAGAAGCCGCTGAGGAGACATGCCATTTTGTAGTTTTCATAGGTATTTCCGGCTCCCAGCCTACAAATCGTGGGGAGATCCAGCGATCAGTCTTGGGGGGTAATCGCTCTTGCTTTAACCTCCCTGGATCTGGATTGTGATCTAGGGTGGAAGTTATGGGTGGGTTTACAGCTTACCAGAAACGGAAGTTGCCCCCCACACGTTCGGGACGAAAATTCCTCTAGCTGGCCTTAAAGCCATAGTGTGGCAACAAGCCCAAAAGTCAGGTAATCAAGTGGCAACATGCCAAGGCAAAGGAAACAGAAAAATGGAACCCTAGACTCCTATTTTGGGGGCATAGAGTGGGAAAAGGACTGTGAGGTCAGAAGTCCTGCTCCAAAAGCCCCAGGGGAAAACATGGGTGGGTTGCAGGCCATAGAGGACCTTAAGAAGGACTTTAAAAATCAAATAAGAGAAGTGGAGGAAAAATTGGAAAGAGAAATGAGAAGGATGCAGGAAAAGTATGAAATGAGGGTCAACAGCCTGACTGAGGAAAACAACACCTTAAAAAATAGACTAGCTCAAATAGCAAAGGAGGCCCAAAAGGGCAATGAGGAGAAGAATGCCTTAAAAAGTCGAATTTGCCAGATGGAAAAAAATCTCAAAAGTTCACTGAGGAGATTCATTCCTTCAGAGTTAGACTGGAGCAAATGGAAGCTAATGACTTTATGAGAAATCAAGATGCTGTTAAGCAGATCCAAACAAACAGAAGATTAGAAGGCAATGTGAAATATCTCATGGGAAAAACCACTGACCTGGAGAATAGATCCAGGAGAGACAATTTAAAAATTATTGGACTACCTGAAAGCCATGATCAAGAAAGAACCTAGAAATCACCCTTCAAGAAATTCTCAAGGAAAACTGCCCTGATGTTTTAGATCCAGAGGGCAAAATAGAGTTTGAAAGAATCCACCAATCACCTCCTGAAAAAGATCCCAAAAAGAAAACTCCCAGGAATATTATAGCCAGGTTCCAGAATCCCCAGATCAAGGAGAAAATACTCCAAGCAGCCAGGAAGAAACAATTTCAATATTGTGGAAACACAATCAGAATAGCCCAGAGCCTGGCAGCTTCTACACTGAGGGATCGAAGGGCATGGAATATGATATTCCAGAGGGCAAAAGAGCTGGGAATGAACCCAAGGGTCACCTACCCAGCAAAACTGAGTGTTTTGTTTCAGGGGAAAATATGGTCATTCAGTGGAATAGAGGACTTTCAAGCATTCTTGAGGAAAAACCCAGAGTTGAATAGAAAATTTGACATCCAGACGCAAGAAGTAAGAGATGCCTGAGAAGGTAATCAGGGAAAAGAAATCAAAAGGAACTTCTCAAAGTTGAACTATTTACATTCCTATATGGAAAAGCAATATCTGTGACTGATGATATCTTTCCCACTATGAAAATAATGGAAGAAGGGGGTGTGGTCATACGAATACATATGTGAATGCGTGTGTATATGGTTACAGTTATATATGGATAGAGGGCATAGGTTGATTTTGTTGGGAAGGGAGAGTACTCAAGGGATGAAATTATGAGGTGAGAGAGGAAAGTGGCAAGAGGAGATGGGGAGAGACATGGTAGGGTAAACTATCTTATGTAGGGGAAGTGGTTGCAAAGGAGGGGGAGAATAAGGAAGGCTAACAAGGCAAAACCACATTCACATTGAATTTGGTTCAGGGAGAAAATGACATACATACTAAATGGGATATCTCAACCTGCAGCAGGATAGGGGGAAGGGGGATGAGGGGAGGGATGATGGATGGGAGGGAATCCTTGGGGTGAGGGGAGGTTGGAAGTACCCACTATAGAAGAGGGACAGGATCATGTAGGGAATGGACCAGGTGGGGGGTGGGATGAGTGGGAGGGAATTATAAGCAGCCTTGTACAATATATCTACTATGATAATGTTTTGCATAGACATGTACAACATATACTGAATTACTTATCTCCCCAGAGGGAATGGGTGACAAGGGAGGAAGGAAATGGATCTGAAATTCGAGGTCTTAAGATTAAATGTTTCAAATATATATAAATACTATTATTAATACTCTTTTGCTTGTAATTGGGAGATAATATGCGCAGGCATTGGGACACAAAGATTCACCTTCCTCTAATGGAAAAGTCGAAGGGGGTATGGGAGAAGGTATGGGAGAGAGCAGATTGGAGGAAGCGATATCTTATGGGACTGCTATTCTGGGAGGTTGGGTAGGGGAATAATGGGGGGAAAATGATTGTAACTCAAAATCTGGCGGAAATGAATGATGTAAAACAGAAGTTAATAAAGTATTTGTTTAAAAAAAAAAAAGAATGTCAGTTCCTTGAAGACAGGTACTGCCTTGCTTTTTATATGTTTATCTTCAATACTTATCACAGTATCAGAAACATAAGCATTTAATAAATCTTTTAATTGGAATATAATATTTATTTGTCGTTTCAATATTGCTGCAAATATTAGTATCATACTTATTTAATCAAGGCTAGTAATACTGATTTTGTTGGCATTAGAATTCTCTTTGGGGCATTATAATAGTGTGATATGGATGGTGAGTTCATGAAACTTACTCCTTGGCAGAGCCAAGATGGCAGAGTAGAAACAGCACTTTCGAGGTCCTCTGCCCCACACCACCTCCAAACAATGTGAAAGGGGAAGCTGAACAACTTCTGGAGCCCCAGCACCCACAGAACAAGAGAAGCTAACCTCCTGCTGAGGACAGCCCAGCAGCCCTGCAGGGAGAGGCCAGTGCAGTGCTCTGAGAACGGGCAGTACAGTGCACTGGGAACTGACAGTGCAGCACTCTGGGAGCCGAGCCCAGCCCGTGTGAGCCTCAGTTTTAGACCCAAGGCAGCCGGGCCAGCAGCTGGCTGGAGGGACCCCAGAACACCAGCAGCTGTGGCAATTCCAGAATTATCAGCACAGATATGCCTAGGACAAAGTGAGAGGTTAGTGCCCTATGGCACTAGTATATTTGGGACCAGTATATCGGCTTCCTCCCCTGGGGACAAAAAGCTGCTGAGGAAACTCAGCACAGAAGTCATTTTACAGCTTCACTGGCGGCTCTAGCTCCTGGTCTGCAAACTGTAGGAAGATCCAGCAATAAGTCTGGGGGTTAATCGCTCTTGCTTTAAACTGCCTGTATCTGGATTGTGGTCTGGGGGGGAAGTTTGGGGTGGGTATCCAATTTGCCAGAGTGGGTGGAAGCTTTATAGAGGCCACCCAACCTCTGGAAGTTGTGAAGACCCCACTTTTGGGCGGAAGCTCTCCTGTCTGGTAGCAGAGTCCTAATGTGGCAACAAGCCCCAAAATCAAGTATTTAAGTGGCAACATGCCTAGGCAAAAGAAACAAAATAAACAGAAAAATTCAACATTGGACTCCTATTTTAGGGGCAAAGAGGGTCAAAGCATGGAACAGGAGGGGGGCTGTGAGGTCAGAACTCCTGCACCAAAATCCCTGAATGAAAGTACAAGCTGGCTACATGCCATAGAGGACCTTAAGAAGCCGATAAGGGAAGTGGGGGGAAAATTGGGAAGAGAAATGATAAAGATGAAAGAAAAGTATGAAATGACAGTCAACAGCCTGACTGAGGAAAATAACCACTTAAAAAATAGACTAACTCAAATGGCAAAAGAGGCTCACAAAGGCAATGAGGAGAAGAATGCCTTAAAAAGCCGAATTTGCCAGATGGAAAAAGAATCTCAAAAGCTCAATGAGGAGATTCATTCCCTCAGAGTTAGACTGGAGCAAATGGAAGCTAGTGACTTTATGAGAAATCAAGATGCTGTTAAACAGATCCAAACAAATGAAAGAATAGAAGGCAGTGTGAAATGTCTCATGGAAAAAATTGAGTATCTTGTTTCAGGGGAACATATGGTCATTCAGTGGAATAGAGGACTTTCAAGCATTCTTGAGGAAAAAACCAGAGTTGAATAGAAAATTTGACATTCAGACACAAGAAGCAAGAGATGCTTGAGAAGGTAATCAAGGAAAATAAATTAAAAGGAACTTATCAAAGTGGAACTATTTACATTTCTACATGGAAAAACAATAAGTGTGTCTAATGAAACCTTTCTCATTATGAAAATAAGTGAAGAAGGGTATATGGGCATATGTTTACAGGTATACATGGATAGAGAGCACAAGTTGAATTTGATGGGAAGGGATGATTCTTAAGGGGTGAAGTCAAGAGGTGAGAGAGGAAAGCGGCAAGAGGAGATGGGGAGATACAGGGTAGGGTAAACAATCTCATGTAGAAGAGGCAAGGGGAAGTAGTTGCAGGGGAGGGGAAGAACAGGAAGGCAAAGAGGCAAAACCCTATTCTCATTGAAGTTGGCTCAAGGAGAGAATCACATACATACTTAATGGGATATCTCACCCTGCAGTTGAGTAGGGGAAAGGGGGATGAGAGGAGGATAGGATGGAGTGGAGGGCATTCTGGGGGGAGTGGAGGTTGGAAGTACCCACTATCAAAGAGGGACAGGATCAAAGTAGGGAATGGACAAGGTGGGAGGTGAGACAGATGGGAGGGAAATGTAAGCAGTCTTTTATAATATATCTACTATGGTAATGTTTTGCATAGCTATACATGTACAACACATACTGAATTGCTTATCTTCTCAGAGGGAGTGGGTGACAAGGGTGGAAAGGAATGGATGTGAAAATCGAAGTTTTAAATTTAAATGTTTCATAAGATGTCCAGGCATTGGGCCTCAGAGATTCACCTTGCCCTAATGGCAAAGTCGATGGGGGTATGGGAGAAGATATGGGAGAGAGCAGATTGGATGAGGGGATATCTAGTGGGACTGCTATTCTGGGGTGGTGGGTAGGGAAAATGGGGGGAAAATTGTAACTCAAAATTTGGTGGAATTGAATTATGTAAACCAGAAGTTAATAAAGCATTTGTTTAATAATAAAAAAAACTTACTCCTTTATAATATAATCCCACAAATTTTCACAGTTCCTACTTGGACAAGAAGGCTTTGCCTGGGCTCTGCTGTATTTTTGACATATGAGGACCAATCAGCTAAATGCAGAGAGGCGCATTACGATTTTGTCCTCAGAGTAATTAATTTTTATGACATAAGAACACTGAAAAAAAAGCAACTATTAATTCATACAAAGTTTGAGATTCATATCACTGGAGAGGCAAATCTTTTTAACCAATGAAAACTTAGATCCTTGAAATATAAAAAAATACTAACTTAGTAAGTAGCTGAATTTGGTGTCAGGAGAGATCATGGAGTCATAGATCTTCTCAGAGTCATCTTCTCCAAATATTCCATCTTATGAATTAGGGTACTGATGCCCATGGAGGTTGAGTTACTTGAGTAATGCAAGTAGTGTCAGAGGAGTATTTTTTTAATAATAGTATTTATATATATTTGAAACATTTAATGTTAAGACCTCGAATTTCAGATCCATTTCCTTCCTCCCTTGTCATCCATTCCCTCTGGGGAGATAAGTAATCATATACACACACACGTATGTATTCATATGACCACACACCCTTCTTCCATTATTTTCATAGTGAGAAAGATATCATCAGTTACTGTTATTGCTTTATTGCTTTTCCATATAGGAATGTAAATAGTTCAACTTTGATAAGTTCCTTTTGATTTCTTTTCCCTGATTACCTTCTCAGGCATCTCTTGCTTCTTGTGTCTGGATGTCAAATTTTCTATTCAATTCTGGTTTTTTCCTCAAGAATGCTTGAAAGTCCTCTATTCCACTGAATGACCATATTTTCCCCTAAAACAAAATACTCAGTTTTGCTGGGTAGGTGACCCTTGGGTTCATTCCCAGTTCTTTTGCCCTCTGGAATATCATATTCCATGCCCTTCAATCCCTCAGTGTAGAAGCTGCCTGGGCTATTCTGATTGTGTTTCCACAATATTGAAATTGTTTCTTCCTGGCTGCTTGTAGTATTTTCTCCTTGATCTGGGGATTCTGGAACCTGGCTATAATATTTCTGGGAGTTTTCTTTTTGGGATCTTTTTCAGGAGGTGATCGGTGGATTCTTTCAACCTCTATTTTGCCCTCTGGATCTAAAACATCAGGGCAGTTTTCCTTGAGAATTTCTTGAAGGGTGATTTCTAGGTTCTTTCTTTGATCATGGCTTTCAGGTAGTCCAATAATTTTTAAATTGTCTCTCCTGGATCTATTTTCCAGGTCAGTGGTTTTTCCATGAGATATTTCACATTGCCTTCTAATCTTTCATTTGTTTGGATCTGCTTAACAGCATCTTGATTTCTCATAAAGTCATTAGTTTCCATTTGCTCCAGTCTAACTCTGAAGGCATGAATCTCCTCAGTGAACTTTTGAGATTCTTTTTCCATCTGGCAAATTGGACTTTTTAAGGCATTCTTCTCCTCATTGCCCTTTTGGGCCTCCTTTGCCATTTGAGTTAATCTATTTTTTAAGGTGTTGTTTTCCTCAGTCAGACTGTTGACCCTCATTTCATACTTTTCCTGCATCCTTCTCATTTCTCTTTCCAATTTTTCCTCCACTTCTCTTATTTGATTTTTAAAGTCCTTCTTAAGGTCCTCTATGGCCTGCAACCTGCTTATGTTTTCCCCTGGGGCTTTTGGAGCAGGACTTCTGACCTCACAGTCCTTTTCCCGCTCTGTGCCCCCAAAATAGGAGTCTAGGGTTGCATTTTTCTGTTTCCTTTGCCTTGGCATGTTGCCACTTAATTACTTGACTTTGGGGCTTGTTGCCACACTATGGCTTTAAGGCCAGATAGAGGAATTTTTGTCCCAAACGTGTGGGGGGCAACTTCTGTTTCTGGCAAGCTGTAAACCCACCCACGACTTCCACCCTAGATCACAATCCAGATTCAGGGAGGTTAAAGCAAGAGCGATTAACCGCCAAGACTGATTGCTGGATCTCCCTACAGTTCATAGGCCGGGAGCTGGAGCTGCCTCTGAAAACTACAAATTGGCATGTCTCCTCAGCGGCTTTTAGCCCCCAGGGGAGGGAGCCGACGCATTCCCCAAATACTGGTCCCAAAGTCCATAGGGCACTAACCTCTTATTTTGTCCTAGGCATGTCTATATTGATAATTCTGGAGTTGCCACAGCTGCAGGTGTTCTGGGGTTCCTCCAGCCGGCTGCTGGCCCTGCCACCCTGGGGCTCAATCCTCGGCTCAAGGGGACCTGGGCTCGGTTCCGCTCCCCATGCTCTGTGGCTGAGTGCTGCCGGCTCCCAGACCACTGTGCTGGTCCTTCCTGCAGGGATCCTGGGCTGTACTCAGTGGGAGGTTAGCTTCTCTGTGTTGTTCTGTGGGTGCTGGGGCTCCAGAAGTTGTTCAAAGTCTGCTTTTACATAGTTTGGGGGTAATCTGGGAGCAGAGTGGCTTGGATGAGCTGTTTCTACTTCGCCATCTTGGCTCCGCCCCCACCAGGGGAGTACTTAAACCAAAGTCCTTTGGCTCCAAATTCAATGCTTTTTCTGTATATCCACACAATCTGCATGAGGCTTAGGTAATATTCATTAGAAACAATGGCATATTTTTTTGAGTGAAGCATGGATTATATACCATGCAGACAGGGGTAGGAATATAAATACAGATTTTGTTTTCTGCAGAAAAAACACTACCTAGTATCATAAAGATTGTTAATATTCTTCATATGGACACTTTTCACTCCAGTTTTTAAACGTTGAAATGGTACTCAAAAGGATAAATTGCTTGTTAAATATAACCCTGGTAAAGACAATAGATCAAATTGAAATAAAGAGCTTCAATTAGATCTGGTCAACCACTACAGAATGAATCACAATCTTTAGCTTTTGTTTCCATTCCTGGAAACAAATTATACTTTTTTCTTCACATAGAAACACCCTATATCTAATTCCCTTAACTTTCAACTTATTTTTATTTCATATTCTGTAAACAAAGAAAAATATTTGTTTTCTAGCATCACCCCCTCTATCTGAAATATATTTGCTTTGTTTTGCTTAATAATCCATACTAAATTCATGTGTTCCCTTCTCCAAGATACTTATCCTACATACTTCAGATCATTTTGACAGCGATAGTTCTATCCCTTCACTGAATGCCAAATTGACCAACACTTAACCACATATGATATTCCAACAAATACATGTCTGTATTATCTTCCCATGGGCAGTACATTACTTAAATAGAATAAGGGACCATTTTGTAAAAGAGCTGTGTCTTGGACTTCAGTGGAATACAGGACTATTGACATACAGAATATTCAGTGGGGGTGGGGAGGGGAGAAGGTGAATTGCATTGAAATATTTGATAGACTCTATAAATCTACTAGATAAATTATTAGTTAAGTCCATCTGAAATAAAAATACATGCCTACAATTTAATTTCAAATGAAACAGACTTTTAATTATTTTTGTATTTTCTTCTCTTTCCTTCAACCTTTCCTTATTATTTTTTTCCTTCCTTTCCTTTCATTTCCTTCATTCTTTGCTTCCTTCCTTCTTCTCTTTCTTCCTACCTTCTAACTTTCCTTCCTCCCTTTCTTCTACCTTTCCTTAGTGACTTCCTTCCTTCCTTCTACCTTTCTATATTTCCTTCTTTCCTTCCTTCCTTCTTCTTAACATATTACAGAAAAGAGGTTAGCAATATAATTATTATCTAAGAAACATGATTTATTTTGAATAATAATAGCAATAATGATAATACATATTCATGTTAACACCCTTTAAAATTTTTGTATAGCTTTCCCAATAATAACCCTGTGAGATTTGAGCTATAAGAATTAATATTCCCATTTCTATATGAGGTAACTGAGGATGGATTTAATGCTAATGATAATAATAATACTGCTATTGCAACTACAGAAACAACTACTGCTCACAGTCAATTAGAACATTAAGGTTATAGCCAATTCCTCATTCATGGAGTGTAGGTATTCTTTTACAAATTGGAAAAGGAATGTCTGGTTCATTTACATTTATTTATCTATCACAGAGTGAAAGCTTATCAGGTCATCAAGTTAGTAAATCCTTCCTTAACAAGAAGATGGAAAATTTGAATTCATTCTGCATAAAACTGTTCCTATATACATTTAATGAAGATTGAAAATAGTATATGAGGGAAAAGATAATTTTGCAATCACAAAAAAATAAACAAATAATGTTATTTTATACCAGTCCTTTTAGTGACATAGACGATAGCATTGACTTGGATTTTCCCCAAAGGCATATGCATGCTTGCATTTTATCTCCCCTTAACTGCTCCCCCAACCCATTGGATTATCATAGCAGCCTGGAGGGAACTTGCAAACATCTTACATGGAATATGCTTTAAAAAAATCAAGACTTGAACACTTTTCACTACATACAGAGTTTTATACGTTTATCTCCTTCACTTTTACTTTGGCCTTTTTCTTTGCTGAGCCTGAAATGTAAGCTCAAATACCCCACCTCCAAATGAAGAAAAAACTCATACTGAATGATGAAGCTTAACTGTCACCATATGGTTTCTGCAACATTGGTGGCAGAGACATGATTTGGCATAGTTTTCAAGTTGTTCTTCAAAGTGATGCAAATTTGTAGACAACTGGGAGCTCTGTCTTAGAATCTTGGCAACATATATTCACCAGAGACCTTATCTTTGACAAATTCTGCCATCTCTGTCAGTGTTCTATTGCCTTTCTTTTCCAGACTACACAGAAGGAAACATATATGTACTGTTTCCTGATATGACATCATAATATAATCTACCTTAATTTTTATTTGCTAATCCTGAATGCACAAGGGGAAATTATAAATATATACATATATATATGTATATATATATGGGTATATATGTATATAAAAGATATTTCATTCTTTACTGTAGATCTATCATAGTAATTGTAAAAATGATATAAATATTATTTCTACTCTTAATATTTCTAATAATTATTAATATTATCATACTAAATGGATATATTCTCAGATCAGATGATAAACAGATTTAGATTTATAGAAAATTTTCAGGTCAAATAGATCTAATTTTTCAAAAGAATAATGAAGGCTTACAAAATACATATGCCACTGTATTTGTCAAAATAACCAAAAGTGGTTTATCTCTATAAAGTACCTATGATTTCAAGGATGCAAGAATGAAATTAAAAAAAAAATGTCCATGAATTAAATCCATGTCAACTCTTCTGGACCTAGAATCAGAAAGACCTGAGTTTAAATCTGAATTGAGACACGTAGTATTTGTGTGACTCTGGGCAAGCAGCTTAACCCTGTTGGCCTCAGTTTCCTCCTCTGTAAAATTAGTTGGAAAAGAAAATAGCAAACCACTCCAGTATATTTGCCTAGAAAATTCCAAATGGGGTCACAAAGAGTCACATATGACCAAACAACAACAACAAAAATGAACTCAAATAACATCCTGGCAAAATAAGTTCCACTATATGGCTGTCATGGTCATTTGTTTAGAGAAACAAAGAGTTTTTTTGAAAGTTATACTTTCACTTTCAGGCAAATTGCCACAAGGAAGTAGAGAATGGAAATCGTTATGGAGTCTCTATATATCAGTCAATGTGTATATCTGAATACAGTGTTAGAAACTGTTTAACATCATTGTAGCTTTCAAGAATTTGTTGTCTACTACATAAATGAAGACATACTACCTGGTGACCAGAAGTTCATTATTCTTTATAAACTAAGAGATGACAAGTTCTCATGCTATAAATACAAATGTCAAATATACTTGAATTCATCAAAAGTTACTAAAACCAGAGCACCATGTTGACCACAGTTGACCATCTTAGCATAACATTATTCTTTCAAAATTGTAGAGCACTGTGCTGAATAGATGTCTCTGGACTGAATATATGCTCTCCAGACTATATAAAATGAAAAAAATTCGAACTATAAAAACCTAGCAAAAATATAAATAATTAAAATAAGCAAAGTTGGAAGAGGTAGAGTTCCATAGCATCCCTGTTCATCTGTCTTTCCTTGGAGTTATATCGATGATGCTTTCAGTGAGCATATAGAAAATAAGCTCACAACCTAAAAAAATTATCCACTTACAGCTCAAGAAGTAGTCATATCCACCTGCATAGGAGTCAAAAGAATGTTAGATACAAAAAATCAGCATATCATAGCAAGTTGTCCAAAGACAATTTTGATCTGGAACACATAAAAATGAGGAAAAATCATTAGAATCATCACCATAATCATCACCATCACATCATTTGCAAAAAGGAATCATTTTATCTACCTGTACAATAAGTCATAGAATATGATGATGATGATGATGATGATGATGATGATATAATATAGCTGGCACATTCTATAGAGCATGAGCTTGGAATCATGAAGACCTGTGTTAAGATCCAACTTCTGACTAGCTCTGTGCCCCTGGATAAATCATAACCTCCCACTGCTTTAGTTTCTTCATCAGTAAAATAGGAGTAGTAATAGCACTTACTTCCTGAGCTTCATGTGAGACTCCAATAATAAAATTGTAAAATTTGTAAAACATTTTGCTAAGTTAAAAGTGACATATAAAAACTTGTTAATAATGATAATTATCATTATTAAGATGATAATTTTAGTGACATTGATGGTAAATATTATGATTATGATGATGATAGGTGTGGAAACTGAATTTCAGTGGGCTGAAATGGCTGGCTAATGGTCACGTTGTTGAGAACACTGAAAGGCACAATTCCTCCCAGGTCTTTGGCTCTATTTTCATCCAGTTACTTCATCTTTCTTAACACCAAATTTCATTAAAAGTGAAATGATGTTGCTGAATTGAACAGCTTCTATGGATTGCTCATAAATATGATCATATGATATTGCCACACTTAAACTTAAATTACATACAATTATGATTTCTTCAATCATAACAAATTAATGTATATCCTTCTGGGGCCTATATGAGAAAGTACAATTCTAAAACTCTTAAGGTATTCAGAATAATGGTAATTTTAAGAGAAGATGTGCAACTTTGTTATGGCATTATTTGGCATGGATAGAGAAGTAGATTCTGCCTAACTTTCATTTTGTTCTTCCTTCTTTAGGAAGAGTTAATTGTTAAATATGATGAAATGAGTGATTTATTATGTCAAAAATTTTCCCTTCATATTGTGATTCAGTCATGCCTGGGGGCTTCTTGGCAAAGATACTGGAGTGGTGTGCCATTTCTTTTCTAGATCTTTTTACAGATGATAAAACTGAGACCAACAAGGTTAAGTGACTTGCCACGAGTCACATAGCTATAGTAAGTGTATGAAACCAGGTTTTAACTCAGAAAGATGAGTCTTCCTGATTCCAGGCCTGGCACTCTATTGTACCCTCAGCTGACTTAAAATGATAAATTTAGATATTATGTTCTTAGCAGGTATTTTTATTCTCATTCATACGTGTCTAACCCTTCATGACCCATTTGGGTTTTCCTTGGCAAAGATGCTGGAGTGGTTTGACATTTCCTTTTCCACCTCATTTTTACAGATAAAGAAGCTGAAACAAACAGGATTAAATGAATTTCCAAGGATCACATAGTTAGTAAGTGTCTGAAGCTGGATTTGAACTCAGGTCCTTCTGACTCCAGGGCTGACGCTCTACACACTGTGCCACCTAGCCGCCCCGTATGATTCTTATTAAAGGTTTTCAGTGAAACCATTAAATAATGACATATTTTGATTGTTGAGAGATAATATTGTTTCAAGATTACCAGTCATTTAATATAACTGGAAAATTATTTGTTCTTGTGTATTTTAGCAGTCATTTTAAATCTAAAATTATTTTTTCTACTCCTTTCAGGTGTGAAACTGTTCATTTATGAGAGAAGTGATAACTTGATACTATGTTTTTTAACCTTAAGCATTTATAATATCTTGATATAATTATCTTTTTTTTAAATGTATCAGCCACATTACAAAAGAAAATACAAATTTAAAAATAAGTTTGAAAAAAAGGTGTTTCAATTTGCACTCAGAATCATTTGTTTTCTCTCTCAAGGTAGATAAAATTATTTCATCATGGGTCTTTTGGAATTATCTTGAATAATTTTCTTGGACAGAGTATGTAATTCACAATTGATTATCTTTTAAATGTTGTTACTGTGTGTTGATCTGGTTCTGCTCACTTCACATTGAAATAGGTCATGTGATTTCTTCCCATGATTTTATGAAACCATTGTTTATATCATTTACATATTTTTCTTGTGATATTCTCTGTAACTTGCTTGTTAGTGAATTTTCCCCTTATCAATCCATGTGACAGCTACCTTTTCCCTTAATTCCCTAATTACTTATTACATAAACTTTTATGTCCAAAACACATAACCATTTTGAACTTATCTTGGTATCTGCTATGAGAAGCTAATCTAGGTCTAGCTTCTTTCAAATACTTATCAGTTTCCCCACCAAATTTTGTGAAATTGTGACTTATCCACACACCCTCACCCACCCAAACAAACAAAAAAAACCTTTGAACTTTGTATTTACCAAGTGATAGATCATCATGGTCATTTACTATTATGTATCACATACCTAATTTATTCCACAGACCCCCACTTTACTTCTTAGCCAGTATCAATTTGTTTACATGATTACCAGTTTGCAATATAATTTGATTTTTTTTGTACTGCTAGGCTGCTTTCTTTCATAATACACACAACACACACACACACACACACACGCACATCTTGATGTCTTGGCTCTTTGTTCTTCTAGATTTTGTTATTATTCTCACTACCTCTATAAAATAATTTTTTGATAGTTTGGCATGGCACTAAATAAGTGAATTAACTTCTGTAAAGTCGTCATTTTTATTTTATTTGCTTGGTATACTCATAAGCAATTATTATTTTCCCACTTATTTAAATCTATCTTTATTTGTGTGAAGTGTTTTATAACTGTGCTCATAAAATCATTGGGTTTGTGTTGGCTGGTAGGCTCCCAAGTATTTTAAATTGTCTGCAGTTATTTTAAATGCAATTTCTCTTTCTATCTCTTCCCGCTGGGTCCTGTTGATAGTATATAGAAATATTGATGATTTGTGATAATTTTACATCCTGCAACTTTGCTAATATTGTTAATGGTTTCAACCATTTTTTAGGTAATTCTCTAAAGTTTTCATAACATGCCATTATATCATCAGCAAAGTAATTTCCCCCCCTCATTGCCTATTTGTGTTCCTTCAATTTCTGTTTCTTGTCTTATTGCTATCCATAGAATTTCTAATACAATATTAAATAATAGTGGTGATAATGAAATCTTTGCTTCACTCCTCTTCTTATTGGGAAGGCTTCAAGTTTATCCTCATTAAAAATAATGCTTGCTCTTGATTTTAGAGAGATACTATTTATCACTTTAGGAAAGATATTATTTGTTTCTATGATTTTTAGTGTTTAGTAGGAATGATTTTATCCATATCCTTTTCTTGCTTCTCTTCATATAATCACATATTTTTTTTTCTTATAGTTATGTCCAGTTATACTGATAATTTTCTCAATATCGAACTAACCCTGGTGTAAATTCTATCTGGTCATCCTGTGTGATATTTATGCTAAATGTCTGTAATTAATTTGAAAATTTATAATTTTAAAATTTTGTAACAATATCACAAAATAAATGTGTTTATTTTTATCTTTCTCTGATTTTGTTCAAACTGGTTTAGGTATCAACATAATATTTGTGTCATAAAAGAAATTTGAAGGGCATATTTTTGATATATTTTTCAAATTGTTTCTAAAATATCGTCATTAATTGTTCCTTAAAGGTTTGAGAAATTCACTTGAAAATTCATCTGGTCCTGGGGATTTTCTTAGTAAGTGAATGGAAAGCTTGCTCAAATTCTTTTTCTTGATCAATCATCTTTTTTCTATGGTATGATTATTTAAACATTCCATTTCTATTTTCCCCCAACAAAATATTTTTTCCACGTAAAAATAGTTTTCAACATTCACTTTTATAAGATTTTGAGTTCCAAATTATTTTCTCCCTCCTCCTTCCTCTCTTCAAGATGACAAGCAATCTAACATAGGCTATACATGTACAATAATATTAAACATATGTGCAAATTAGTCATGTTGTGAAAGAAGAATCAGACAGAACATAGGAGAAAAACAAGAAAGTGAAAAGAGACAGAGAGAGATGGAGACAGGGACAGAGTCAGAGACAGAATGATAGAGAGAATAGTGTGTTTTCATCTGTATTCACACTCCATAGTTTTTTCTCTGGATATGGATAACCTTTTCCATCATGAGTCTTTTGGAATTGTCTTGAATCATTGTATTACTGAGAAGAGCAAAGTCTATCAGATTTGTCCATCGAACAATGTTGCTGTTACTGTGTGCAATATTCTCCTGGTTCTGCTCACTTCACTCAGGATCAGTTCATGTAAGTCTTTCCAGGTTTTTTTTTTTTTTCTGAAACCTACCTGCTCATTATTTCTTATAACACAATAATATCCCATCACATGCATATAAAGCACCTTGTTCAGCTATTTCTCAATTGATGGGCATCTCCGCAATTTTCAAATCTCAATTACCACAAAAAGAGTTGGTATACATATTTTTGTACAAGTGTGTTCTTTCTACTTTTTTATGGTCTCCTTGGAATACAGACCTAGTAGTGGTATTGCTGGATCAAAGTTATACACAGTTCCAAATTATTCCCAAGAATGGTTGGATCAGTTCACAATTCCACCCATGATGTTTAGTGTTCCAATTTTCACACATCTTCTCCAATCTAGCTCTTTAAAACAAATTTTTGGATTTCACTTGGCATTTCTTCTATTAGTCCACCTCCATTTTCTTTCCTTTTTGCCTTCTATTTGTGATTTCTCTTCTGCCTTTCTTTCTATCCACCCCCTCTCTTTTGTTTACCCTTTCTCCTACTAATTCCTTTTAGGGTAAGATAAATTTCTGTACCCAACTGAATATGTATGTTACTCCCTCTTTGAGCCCATAAGATGCGAGTAAGGTTCAAACACTGCAAACCCCCTTCCTTCTTTCCCTCTATTGCAATAGGTCTTCTGTGCCTCCTCAGGTGATGCAATTTATAATGATTTTTCTCCATCATTCCTCTTCTCTTTTAATAAAATTCTTTTTTATATGCTTAATCATTTTTTATATCAACACATCAAAGTTAACTTATACCAACAATCTCAATCTATGTATACCCCTTCTAACTGCCCTAATAAAGACATAATTCTCAAGAGTTAAAAGCATGAGCTTCTGTGCAGGGCTATAAATAGTTTAACATTATTTAATAACATGATTTTCCCCCTTTAATGTTTAGCTTTTTATGCTTCTTTGAGTCTTGTATTTGTATTTGCTTTTTCTATTTAGCTCTGGTCTTCTCATCAGGAATTATTGAAAGTTCCCAGTTTCATTGCATATCCATCTTTTCCCCTGAAAAATTATGCTCGATTTTGTTGAGTTGTTGATTCTTGGTTGTAATTCATCATTTGTTTTCTGGAATATCATTTTCCAAGCCCAGTGACTATTTAATCTACAAGCTTCAAGGTCCTGTGTAATCCTGACTGTGGCTCCCTCTTATTTGAATTGTTTCTTGCTGCTTGAAGTATTTTCTCCTTGACCTTATAATTGTGGAATTTGGCTGCAATAGTCCTTGGGGTTTTCATTTTTGGATGTCCTTCAGGAGGGGATTGGTGGATCCTTTTGGTGAGCATTTCACCTTCTGATTCTAGGACTTCAGGGTAGTTTTCCTTGATAAATTCTTGAAAAATGCTCCCCAGCCTCTTATTTTGATGATGACTTTCAGGTAGTCCAATATTTTTAAAATTAATTTGTTTTTAGTTTTCAACTTTAACTTCCAGAAGATTTTGATTTCCAAATTTCCTCCCCTTCCTCTCCTTCCCTACCCCAAGATGGCATGCAGTCTAGTATATGCTGTACATATGCATTCATAGTAAACATTTTTTCATATTAGCTAGGTTGTAAAGAAGAATTAGAATCAATGGAAAGAGTCACAAGAAAGAAGTAAACAAAGAGAAAGAGTGAGAGAGAGGAGAGAGAGAGAGAGAGAGAGAGAGAGAGAGAGAGAGAGAGAGAGAGAGAGAGAGAGAGAGATTCCATAGCTCTTTTTCTGGATGGGGATAGCATTTTCCATCAGGAGTTTTTGGAACTGTCTTAGATCCTTGCATTCCTAAGAAGAGGTAAGGCTATCAAAGTTAGCCTTCATAAAATGTTGCTGTTCTCCTGGTTCTGTTCACAACACTCAGCATCAGTTCATGTCTTTCCAGGTTTTTCTGAAGTCTGCCTGCTCATTAATTCTTATAGCACAATAGTATTCCATTACACTTTTATACCACAACTTGTTTAACCATTCCCCAATTGATGGGCATCCCCTTAATTTCCAGTTCTTGGCCACCACAAAAAGAGTTGCTATGAATAATATTGTGCATGTGGGTCCTTTTCCATTTTTACGATCTCTTTGGGATAGAGCCCTAGAAGTGGTATTGCTGGATCAAAATGCTGCCCATTTTTGTAGCATTTTGGTCATTGTTCCAAATTGGAACATTTACCTTTTCCTGTTTTGTCATGTTAATCTTTCTGAAGGTGTGATGTATTCTCAGAGCTGTTTTGGTTTGCATTTCTCTAATTAATAGTGATTTAGAACATTTTTCTTATGACTATAGATAGCTTTAATTTCTTCCTCTGAAAACTGCCTTTTCATATCCTTTGACCATTTCTCAATTGGGGAATGATTTGTATTCTTATATATTTGACTCAGTTCTCTGTATATTTTAGAAATGAATCCTTTTTAGAGACACTGTTTGTAAATTTTTCCCCCAAATTGGATGCATTGGCTTTGCTTGAGCAAAACTTTTCAATTTAATGTAATCAAAATGATCCATTTTGCCTTTCATAATGTTTTCTATCTCTCTTTTAGTCATAAATATTCCATTCTCCAAAAATCTGACAAATATTCCTTGCTTTCCTAGTTCGCTTATAGTATCAGCCTTTATATCAAAACTATGTACCCATTTTGACTTTATCTTGTTATACAATGTAAGATCTTGATCTATGCTAGTTTTTGCCAAGCTATATTCCAGTTATCCCAGCAGTTTTTGTTAAATAATGAGTTCTTATCCCAGAAGTTGGCGTCTTTGGGTTTATCAAATAGTTGAATACTATAGTCATTGACTATTGTGTCTCACGCACATAGATTATGCCACTGATTCACCATGCTGTGTCTTAGACAGTACCAAATAATTTTGATGATTGCTGCTTTATAATACAATTTAAAATCTGCTATGGCTAGGTCTCCTTCCTTTGTATTAATTACCTTGACATCCATGATATTCTGGACCGTCTTCTACCAGATGTGATTGTTTCATTGGTAGGTTGATTTGTATGGCTCAGAATAAGTAAATTAATTTAGGTACAATTTCCACTTTCATTATATTATCTCCATCTACAATGAGCAACTGATGCTTATCCAGTTAGATCTTACTTTATATTTATGAAAAGTATTTTGTAATTTTGTTCATATAGTTCATGTGTTTTTCTTGGTAGGTAGATTCCCAACTATTTTATGATATTTGTGTGAACTTTTTTTAAATTAAATTTGATGTTTATTTTTAGTTTACATCATTCATTTCCACAAGATTTCGATTTACAAATTTTCTCCCCATCTTTCCCCTACCCACCTCCCCAAAACAGTGATCCCACTAAATACCCCCTCTCCCAATCTGCTATCTCCTACATCTTCCCCCATCCCCACTCCAACTTTCTAGTAGGGCAAGATGGAACCCTATGTCCCAGTGCATGTATATATGTGTGTGTGTGTGTGTGTGTGTGTGTATATATATATATTTTTTTTTTTTTTCGAAACACTTGATTTTAAAACTTTGAATTCCAGACTCTTTCCCTTCCTCCCTCCTCACCCACCCTTACTGGGAAGATAAGCAATTCAATATAGATTGTAAATGCGCAGTTATGCAAAACCTTTCCATAGTGGATATATTGTTAAAGACTGACAATTTTTCCCTCCATGCCACACCCCCCACCTGTTCTATTCTCTACTTTGACCCTGGCCCTTTTAAAAAATATGTGCTTCAACTTCCCTTCCTGCCCAACCATCTCTCCCCTCCATTTCCCCCTCACTATCCCCTCCCCCCCCCACTCTCCTGTTTCCACAATATTAGTTTGTATGTCATTCCCTCCCTAAGACAAATTCAATGAAAGTAAGGTTGACTCATCCCTTTTTGCCTTACTGTTCTTCACCTCCATTGTAAAAGATTTCCCTTGCCTCTGCTATGAGATAATTTACCCCATTCTGTCTCTCCATATCTCCTCTCATTATATTCCTCTCTCACCTCTCAATTTCACCTTTTAAGTATCACCCCTTTCTATTCAATTGGTCCTGTGCCCTCTATCTATATATACCTGTACACATATATATATTCATACACCCCTATACCCTCTTATATAGACATATATGTATGTATACATAAGCATATATATAAATTTATATTCCCTTCAATTATTCTCATACTGAAAAACTTTCATAAGTTACAATTATTGTTTTTCCATGTAGAAATGTAAATAGTTCAACTTTGAAAAGTTCCTTATTATTTCTTTTCCCTGTTTATCTTCCCATGCTTTTCTTGCTTCTTGTATTTAAATGTCAATTTTTTTTTTCATCATGGATACTTGAAAGTCCTCTATTGCATTGAATGACCATATTTTCCCTTGAAACATGATACTCACTTTTGCTGGGTAGGTGATTCTTGGTTTTAATCTCAACTCCTTTGACCTCCAGAATATCATATTCCAAGCCCTTCAATCCCTCATTGTAGAAGCTGCCAGATCCAGCGCTATCCTAATTGTGTTTCTACAATATTCAAATTGTTTATTCCTGGCTGCTTGTAATATTTTCTCCTTGATCTGAGAATTCCAGAACCTGGCTATAATATTCCTAGGAGTTTTCTTTTGGAGATCTTTTATAAGAGAAGATCGGTGGATTCTTTCAACCTCTATTTTGCCTTCTGGTTCTAAAACATCAGGGCAAGTTTCCTTGAGAGTTTCTTGAAGGACGATTTCTAGATTCTTTTTTTTTTTTTATCAGAGCTTACAGTTAGTAAAATAATTTATAAATTATCTCTCCTGGATCAATTTTCCAGGTAACTGGTTTTTTTCTGAAGAGATATTTCACATTGCCTTCTATTTTTTTCATTTGTTTGGATCTTGATTTCTCATAAAGTCACTAGCTTCCATTTGCTCCAATCTAATTTTGAAGGAATTATTCCCTTCAGTGAGCTTTTGAGATTCTTTTTTCCCTTTGGAATATTTGACTCTTTAAGGAATTCTTCTCCCCATTAGCAATAATAATTTTCTATGGTCTAGATACTCTTTTGATTTTTGCTTATTATTCTGCCTATTTCATAATTTTTAAAGATAAGCTTTCCTCCAAGGACTCTTTTGAGTTTCTTGTGATGGGGGCCACGGGCCTGGTCACTGGCTTTGTGGGATGGGGACAGGGTGAGTGGCCTGGTGTAGGTGTTTGCCTGCTCTCCCACACTGGGGCTCAGGATCTCCCCATAGTTTGCTGAGGTGGGGCTTGCTGTGGGCCTGTTGGATTCTTCCTTTTTTGGAATGTGCTCTCCTTTTATTTGAAATAAACCTTTCTTACTGATCTTGCAAGTTTCCAGGGCTTAAAGATTACTTTCCTCCATCTTTTCCCTAGCACTGCTGTTCCATTATTTGTTCTGGGGAACTATTTTATGGTCATTTGGAGGTGAATATGAGAAAGCCTCAGCAATTTATTATTTACTCTACCATCTTGGCTCCCAGAAGTCCCTGAAAATATTCTATTTATTCTTCTATTAATCTGGCCAGTTTATATTATATTTTAGAGATGAATAAAGTTAGACTTAAGAAGGTAATTGACTTGCCCAGGATCACATAGTATATATTAGAGACAAGATATGTACATGGGTCATCTGATTTCACAACTAATTCTTTTTCTTCTTTAAGACTATCATTTTTGAAAGACTGAAATTGATATCCTTGAACCCTTTTGGATTCAGTGTATCTATCGGTATATTCTCCATCATTCTGATGCCTGAGGACTTGCTTCAGGTTCCTTTACTTAAATTAACAATAAGAATCTATTTTAGTATTATTTGAGTTGTCTTAAGTACTTGCAATTTTTTAGTGCCATTCTGCTCCTGCTACTTTTGTTTTAGAAATACATTGAATTCTTGATATTTTCTATTGCTCAATGTATTGTTTTAGAATTTAACTTGGGTGGGAGAGATGAATGCTTTAGAGAAAGTTAATCCAATAATGGAGAGACATCGCTTTACCTTTGATATCTTTAATATCTGCAAATATGAGTAAAACTTCATATTCACTTATCCATCTTGATCTCCCACTTGACACTCATGACTGTGTTCTAAGAGCTTGACCTGACATGCTGAAAATAATAGAGAGAACTTTTGTTCTCTTTTATTATTATTATTGTTATTATTATTATTATTATTATTATTATTATTATTTGTTTGTTGGTCACTGCAGCAGTAAGAACAGACTGATGAGGAGGAAATTCTTGTTACTCTGTTCTACATACAATAAGTCTTAAAGTAGGTCTTAAAGTTACTTCCAAACAATGTAGCTCTCTACCCAAAACTATGTGGCCTCAGTTTTCTTCTGACTATATGAAAAGCCAGCAACCTAAACAGTGAGGCTATGTAGTTTACCTCATGCAGGATGGAAATGCAGTCATGGCAGCATATATTCACAGCAGCCAGTTTGTGGAGATAGAAATATTCCCTTCAAGGTTGCCTTTAGGAAAGTGAAAAAAAGGGGGTGGGGAAGACCTGTTTCTTCATCCTAGTCTTATCTTTAGAAACAGAATGAATAAATTAGGAGAAGCCTTTACAAGTCAATAATAATGTAAATGAATAAATTAACTTCTAAAAATTGGATGTTTTAAATTTACTTTCTATTAAAATAGATACTCAAGTTTTCATGTTTGTAAAAAGTTAACTATTTATAAAAATTCCTTGAGTGTTACTTTTTCCTGTCCATTTTCTCCACTTATAATTTTTGACTTTTACTAATTCACCCAATGTATCTTTAAAGCAAAATTTTATTTCTTTATGTTGATGATTTTAAATAATTAAAAAGTTTATAAATGAAAACCTCTAAGTGATACAAGGTACAAAGATATAGAACATTTGGTGAAAGGCATATTAGTTAGGAAAATTTAAAAATCTAGGTGGTGCTGGGCATATAATATTGAACTTGGAGTCAAAAAGACCTGAGTTCAAGTCTTGTGTTAGACAATTACTAATTATGAAACTCTAAACAGATCCCAATCTCTGTCCATCTCACTTTCTTAATCCATAAAATCAGGATACAAATACCCTCTGTTTGAGGGAACAGATGAGATAATATAAGATGCTTAGCACAGTGTCTGGAACAAAATAGGCAATACACACACACACACACACACACACACATGCATTCTTTTAGTATTATTACTACTAAAACATTTGGGACTTAAAAAGCTAGTATTTGTGGTAAGCATAAATGTTCCTGTAAACCATACATCTGCTTGAAAAATGAAGAATTCAGGAAGCTGAATGTTTCCTAACTCAGATGTTTAGCATTTTATACAAAATATATGATTTATTGTATAATTTGTTTTCATTGAGATCTTCAAAATTTTGTAGGGCATACCTTCAGTGGAATATGGAAAAGGAAAGGATTTCCAAACTTAATGAAATTGTTTGCTACAAAACTTAACCCTCCTTTCCCTTTTCTTTATCTGGACTTAGATTAGAGTTTGTTTCTATTTCCATTAGACCACTTATCACAAACAATTGGCATATATGCATTCTTAAAGTACTAACAACTTGTACTGATGTTCAAAATCCTCAACCACCTGGCCCTGTTGCCTTTCTTGCACTTTTATACCAGACTTCACACACTCTGCTTCTCAGAAAGACTGGTTTATTCACTATCCCCCTTTATTAGCTTGACTTCTACTTCCATTACTTTTCTAAATCCTATAAAATCACTGATTAGTGATGCTTATTAGTGCAGCATATCTATAATAGCAGAATAGATTTGGTCATCTAACTAAGAAAACCCTGGGGAGATTGATGCATGTTGTTGTAATGTTTATCTCACTTATTTATACCACAATATACACTAATTAATCTCACTCTGTTGATCATAAATAAATAAAGGCAAGAGAAACAAAGCAAAGTAAAAGAATTACATCTTCCTGTTACTTGACTTTGTCCTACTTAGTCATTCCCACATAACATATTTAAAGCTGTTTTAAATAAGTAAAGATCCATTTTTCATTATTTCAATGGTTGTGTGATCTAGGCAGCTTAGTGACAAATAAGATATAGAACTGGCCATGTCATCAGGAAGAAATAAGTTCAAATGTGCCTTCAGACACTTAGTAATTGTGTGTTCCTGAAGAAGTTGCTTAACTTTTGTCTGCCTTAGATTCCTTAACTGTAAAATGGGGATAAAAGAATCTACCTACTATGTAAGAATTAAACAAAGATTTGTAAAGTACACAGAGCCTGATTAGTAAATGCTCGTTTCCCTCCCCCTTTCATTGATGTAGGTATTTCCATCAATGATGCAGGTCACTATCTATCTACAACTTCTCACTCCTGTAATATTGTCCATGCACTATAAATTCTCAAAATGATTCCAACTGGTGCACTAGGTGTTTGTCCTTAGATATCAAACACAGGTTATTTCTCCCATTCTCCACATGAGGAACGCACCCCCCCTTTTTTCTTAAACTTGCTTTCTCTATGGGACTAGCACACCTTCTTCTTTAGCTATATACCTCTCTGATGATAAGCTTCTCTGCAGGCAAGAAAATTGTCATTGATATTATGCTGCACCTCATTTATGACCACATCCTACTGATATTGCCGTTGTTGTTGACTTTATTAAAAGCCACTGTCTTTTTATAACTAATCAGTCTCTTCTTTGAGTTTTAGTCAAAACAACCTTATCCTGACATATTCCAAAGGAATTTTCTTTTTGGAGAACAATCTCTGTCCAGCTTTGGTTTCTTTTTTGTTGTATGAGTTTGGAATCAGTTTTTTTTATTTGTTTGTTTGTGTTTTTTCTGTTCAAAGTCTCTTTTTAGAAGAAGATTTTATTCTTGTATTGAGCCTGAATAAATTTCCTCTGAGCTACTTAAATAAAATAAAATAATAGAAACCTACGATTTTGTTCTTTTGAACATGTAGATGTCAATTAACTTCTCATATAATGAAAGTAGTTGGAAAACTTTTTTTAAAAGGACACACTTTTTCATAAAGATTATATTTTTTGCAAAGGTAACTATTTTATAATTAAAAACAAATCTATTTATTCACATGCTTTGCTTCTAAAAGGAAGATAGACAAAGTACTGAACTCATTCTTTTCTAATTTTTCAAAGGCAGAAACAACACAGTAAATTATTTCTTGCAGACTCAAGGAAAATAGCATTCCTTAGCTTAAAGTCCAACTGACATATGAGAGACTGAAGCCCAGGGGAGGATCTTCCTTATTACTCAACTTAATAATGTATATTGTTAAATATAGCATTTTCCATGCAGAGACTAAGATTGTGGCAAACTGGAAGTAACTCAAGCTCTAGAGAAGGAGATCCTATTTTCAAATTCTACCTCTGAACAGTAATTCCTATATAACTTTGGATGAGTTTCTCTGGGGTAGGGGTGCATCCCTCAGCATCTGTTTCCTCTAAAGTGAGTGGTCCTTTCCAAAGGTAAATATATGATCCTGTGATTCTGCAGTCACTCAAAGCTATTTAATGCCACCTTTGTGAAGTTAGAATACTTCTTAATCTTGACAGCATTTGAATGTCATAATAAATGAACTTTGTTTACAGACTAACCAAAGCAGAGGCAGAAAAGTACATATAAGCTTGCTTATTTCCTGTGCTCCCCCTGGAAAGTCTCTCCATAAAAGAAACGTGGGTACCACTGAGTAAACAAACCTCCTGAATAATTTGTTTGTGCTGAAATGGCAAGTCAGCTGACTACAAAGCAGCAGGAAGTCATTATTTGTGTAAGGGCTAGATGAGGCTGCCACCATGCAAACACTTCCTGATGTATCAACAAACTGTATGGCTTTTTCCTGCAATCAAGTTGACAAATGCTGGCAGTCTGACTCCACAGGAGTACAAACTGTTCTTAAATGCCTTAGTTTGTTTGGTATGGTAAAAGATTTCAGATATTTTGCAAGTGATTCTGGGAAATGCCCTGATTTGGTGTGTTTTGGGAGAGGAAAACAGGGAATGTTGCACATAAAGTGAAATTAGATTGGTATTTCAATATCGTTTTAGCTTAGTAACAACCCTGAAATATTAATTCTTATAGTAGCATATTGACAATTAGCATATATTGGGAAGAAATTGCTTTGAGTTGTAGCCCTATCTTTTGATACCTATACCGAATCCATAGGCAATGAATGTTTTGGAAAAAAGTTTTCCTGCCTGGGTGGAGTATATGAAATAATAGCGGATTGCTCTCAGAGAAGACTGGGGAAAAGAAAACAGAAGAAAATAAAGGAGGATGGGAGATTTTTCTCTGTGTGGGATGTTCTCTATCTTAAAAATATACGAGTTGACACTGTACACATACATAAACATATATATATATATATATATATAAATGTGTATGCATGAATGATGTATTTAAGAATAGGTTTCTATAAGAAATATGCTCTTCATTATCTACTTTCTTATTACTAATAACTTGACTTATAAAATAATTAAAGGATAATTTGAAGGGAATAAGAATTTAATTTGGAGAAATGGATCTTTGGGACAGAGTGGAAATGCAGTTTTCTTCAAGTATCTGAAGGACTATTAGTTGGAAAAAAATGCTTAGATTTGTTTGACTTGGAAATCAAAGACAAAATTAGGACTAATGTTTGGAAGTGGGAAAGAGTGAGATTTTAGCTAGGTATAGGGAAGACTGTCCTAATATTACAAGCTGTCCCAAAGTAGATTGAGATCTCTAGAGAGATAATATTTCTTTTGACTAGAGGGCTTCAAATAGAGACTGGACAATTGATTATCATGGACGAAAGAAAAATAATTTCTGTTAATATTCAGATTAGACTATGTCATGTCTGATCTATGTGCCTTACAAGATAGAGATTCTTTGATCTGAAAGAGCATGGGTTACTTGAAAATGTACAACCCCTAAATATTGGTGCCAGTATTCCTTGTGTGACTGTCTTCAGGATAAAACAAAAATTCTGTGTAAATTATATGAGTGACCCAACACTCAGCAAATCAAGTGTTTTAATTAGAACTGGAAAGAGTGATTTTTGTGTTCTGAGGTATTTAAAAACGAAGAGGAAGAATCCTTTTTTTTCAATTTTTCCTGCCCATTTCACGTTTTTCCTATAGTGACAAAATTCTCTCCAATTGGTTGAGTGTTAAACTAAGCATTCACATTAGGGAGGGGTAAAGAAAACACTCACAAAGCTTAATTTTCCAAAGGAGATTTAGGGAAGGATTTTTATATGACCAGACCGCTGGTGGAATAGCAGAAAGACACTGAGGCTGGAATCAATCAGCAAATACTTATTAAGTACCTACTTTGTGCCAACCACCATGCTAAATGCTAGAGAATAGATAAATCAATATCCTAATTTAAATCCAACATCAGACACCTACTAGATATGTAATGCTGAGAAAGTCTTAAACTCCTCAGCCCCAGTTTACTTAGCTGTAAAAACAAGTATTATAATAATAACTACCTTACAGGATTGTTATTAAGATCAAATGAGCTAATTTTTGTAAAATCATTTAGCAAATTGTAAGTACATAGTAGACATTATATAAATATCTGGACCTATAGTCACGAAGATCTGAGTCAAAATCTGTCCTCAGATGTATACTAGTTGTATTACCCTGGGCAAGTCACTTGATGACTGTCTACCTAAGTTTCTTCAACTCTATAAAGAAGATAATAACATTTACCTAATAGGTTTGCTGCAAAGATCAAATGATACTATATTTACAAAGTGCTTAGAAAGCTGACTATTATATGTAGCAGCAAGCACCACAGCATCCCCAGGATGACTGCTATTACAGGTTCCTAGATCTACTTTTCTAAAGGAAAGCAACTCAAATGGATTAACAATCTTGCTTTAATCAAACATATGTCATTTACCTAGTTCAGGGGAAAAATTTCAGCACCCCAAACTTGAGAGAATACAAACAAGTTACAAGCAGAAGTTACAAGCAGACAGAGAAACAGATCAGCAGACAGGGCTTCCGGTAGTCTAACCATTACATCCATACTTAGTCAGTTACCAGAGAGGGAAGCACCAACATCTGGGTTTTCAAAGCCTGGGGGCTCAATAGTTGCCCAGAGTCTCATCTAGTCATGTCACACAACTCTTCTCAAAGTGAGTCCCAAAACAATACTTCACATCAAGGTTTATATAGCCTTTTTCTGGCTCAGAGAATGTTACAACCTTCTTGACCCACTGCCCAATCACTAACAACAAGGTGTGGGCATTCCTGAAAAAGAAGCCTCCAGCCACAGGCTCCATGTGATCATATTCAGCCTATTAGGGGGCATAGTTATATTTTCAAATCAGGGAAGGTTCTCAGAGTCACTTAAGTCTATCAAAGGGCCAAGGGGCAGGGAAGATCTTCAGATTCCCATTCCCATAACAGTATATAGTAAGTGCTTAATAAATGTGTTTCCCTTCCTCTGTGTCTATACAATGGTGTGGCAACTATTAAGATTATAGTGGTGTGGCAGGTCTAAAGATGAAGTGCTTTATAAATTTCTGTTTTTAAAAAGAGAGAAGCCCAGATTCTCATAAGGATTAGAGGTGATACCTTTTTTTAGAGGGGAAGAGGAGTGTTCCAGGATGGTAATTCCTAGTGAAAAATATTTTCTATTATCTCTGCTTCCAAAACTATGCATTAGGATAATGAATGAAGTAATTGATTGATGAAGATGAGATTATGGGACTGCAATAGTCCTTATTTACTGAAGGTTTGTTTATGAGGAGTTGATGGTGGGTCTTATTTATGATGCCAGGTGCCCTGGCCTGCCTAAGCTCCAATGACTTATCTGTAAGAGGGTGAACTCTTTGGTTGCTTAGGGATGAAAGTTGAAAAAAATATAAAAGAAAATAGACCATGATAGGATCTGTGTCAATTATCTAACAAGTGCCAGGAGAATGACCTTGAGATATTCTCTAAAACTGGAAATAAAAGGCCCTTAAATATGTTCTTGTGTGAGAATTTCACAGATTAAATGATAACTCAAATTCCACAGAATGAGAATAAACTTTAAGTACACAAAGATCCTAACACATAGTTAAATGCTTTTTTTATTAATACATAGATAAGAACTAGAAATGTGAAATCATTGGTATAGGAAACTCCTGGATGAAGAAACCTCCCTTACAGTTCAGGTTGAAACCTCCTCTAGAGATTATAGCCTTAATAGTGTTGTCTAGAATGACTCAGGCAGAATCATGGAACCAGTGCAGATCAGCCATGAGACTTGATTCTATGTCTTCCTGGCTTCAAATCTGCCTTTTTATCCATTATAACACTTGTGAAATAATAATACAATACTAATAAACAAAAACTACTATTACTAATGATAATAATAATAATGATGACTGGAATTTATGTGGTGTTTTTAAATTTGCAAACATTTCACAAATATCTCATACTATGCTTGCAACAATCCTGAGTTATGTGTTATTATTATCCTCCATGTTCATATGAGGAAACTGAGTCACAAAACTATTAAGAGATTTAGCTATGGTCACATAGTTTTAGGTGTCTGGGCTAGATTTTAACTTAAGTTTTCTTTCCTGAATTCCAAGTTGTAGCGGCAAGCTGACTTAAAGGTTTCCAATTATCATAAAACTATCTGCTTCTCTAACATCCCATTTCACTTTCAGATAGCTCTTATCATTAGAACCTTTTTTGGTTGGTTTGTGTCCTTACATGAAACATTTATTTTCCTCTTTTCAAACTATGTTTAATGTGTGCACTTTCGGGTGCCATGAAAAAGCATTTTCTGACCAAGTATTTTTTTGTATTTTCAAGAAAAATATGCAGAGCAAGTCAATGGATTGTGTGTGTGTGTGTGTGTGTGTGTGTGTATGTGTGTTTGTGTGTATAAATCAAATTTATTTAGGGACCTCAAACCTGCAAAATTCCCGAGTGGGTCCTCAAACGGAACTTTAAAAACAACTGGGAAATGGTTAACAAAACAAATGACATATATTTTAACATCAACAATATTAATTTTTGTTTTTCTAATTTAGTATGTGCTGATGGTGATCCATATCTATTTGAGTTTGACATAACTGATCTATACAGATCTTGAAAGACTGTATTTCTCTTTATGTTCTTACCTAACTTGTGGGACCCAGAACTTCACACAATGCTTGAGATGCATTCAGTCAAATAATTCCCTAAACCTCTTTTTTTTCTTTTTGGAGGGCAATTGGGATTAAGTAATTTGCCCAAGGTCACACTGCTAGGTTTTCGTTTGTGTGTGTTAAGTGTCTGAGGCTGGATCCAAACTCAGGTGGGCTGACACTCTACTCACTGCGCCATGTAGCCACCCGATTCCCTAGATCTCTTGATCACCAGAACACACAACTGTCTTATTCAGTATGAAGTTCAATAAACCCCCACTGCCTTTTTTTCTCAATATATTGGTATCTCGGTATGTCTTGATAATCTTGTACTTGTGTAATTAATTTTTAACTCAACTGTAAGCACATACACATTTGTTTTTCATCTATTTAGCTTCAGTATGTCAAGGTCATTAATGTATTGATTAATTTGTTGCCAGGAATATTATGTGGAAAAATGTGGTTGATCACTGAAACAAATTTGAGATTTAAACATGACTGGATAATTCTCTATTCTAAATAATTTTCTTTTTATTTTTTAACATTCCAGTTTGCATCAAGTAGATTTATAAAAAAAATAGTCTTCACTTACAAGATAATAGGATTTTGCTGAATTTTGTTCAGTAATTTATTGGCTATTCATAAAACACCTACAAAGGGTAAGATATTATATGAGGCACTGGGATTACAAAGACAAATTACTAGATTCAAGAAGTATAAAAGACGTACATAAATGCAATGTAATATGAGAAGAGGCAATGCATGGAAGGGACCAAGAAAGGCTTCACTTGGAGAAGGCCTTTGGATTAAGATTTGAAGAACTGATAAATGGTCAAAGCATTCAAATAGGTATTCCTCAGGGAATCAAATCCAAATTTTTGACAGATATAGTTTTTTTAATCTCAAAATCAGCAGTCACTGGAAAAATTTAAATTAACATAACTAAAATTCCCCTTATATTCAGCAAAGAGAAAAAGTTGACAAAAAAGGAAAAGAGGAAATGTTAGAGAAAATGTAAAAATAAAAACTGCACATAATGTACTTGTGGTAGAGATGTAGATTGGTAAAGTTACCCTGGAGTCTAATTTCAGATAGTATAGGAATAGAAACTGGAACTGTAACAACATTCAAATAGGGAATTCTGAGATGAGGGAACTCCTATCAGTTCAGGATTGTACCTTTCCTAAAACATGTTCTTAGGAAGTTGCTTAAATTACTAGAGAGGTTAAATAATCTGCCCAGGGTCATAAATCAATATTTAAAATTATGCCCCCAAATTATTAAGTTGTGCAAACTCTTTATCCCAGAGACAACACTACTTGGCCCATGAACCAATTATATTAAAGTAAAAGAAAATAATATTATATATACAAAAGTTTTTAAAGCAGCTCTTTTTCTGGTAGAAACAACTGTAAACTAGCTTGGTGCCCATCAATTAAATAATGGCTAAAGAAATTATGGCATACTAACATAATGGAATATAATTTTACCACAAGAAATTACACATGTGATGGTTTCAGAGAAACTTAAAGAACATAGAGAAGCTCATATATATTGATAGAGTGAAACAAATAGAATCAGAAACAATTTTTTAAAATAATAATATTATAAAAGGAACAAAATTGAATAACTTAAAAACTCTGATCAATGTAATGAACAATCCTGACTCCACAGTATCAATGATGAAAAATTAGCTTGCTTTGAAAGGAACTCATTAAATTACTCAAGTATTATCATCATTTTTTAAAATTTCTCCTACTTTTTTTATATGTAAGCTGTTATTGTGCTTGTCTTTCATTCTTGAACAGGACCATGACATCAGGGACATGCCTTTGGTTTGAGTGAGGGAGGGCTGTGCAAGGTCTCCAGCTTCATTTTCTCCTCCAGAGCCATCTGGGTCCAGTGCCCAGATATTCATTGGGATGACTGGAGATGGCCAAAAATGCAATGGGAGACCTTAGACCTTTTATCCTAAGGTCTTTTCAGGTTTTCACTTTGAGTGAGATAACAACCATTCAGTGAATAGTCCTCTTTAAGTAGTTACTCAACTGATGGCCCCTTTAATAATAATAAAAAAAATTAAACTGGGAGGGGAAGACCTCTCAGGTTCCTGGCCAAAAGAGAAACTGTTACTATTTAGTATTTACATTCACTCTCTGTTAGGAGCGCAGGGACTTATTGTCCAATACATAAGCTCTAGAGTGAATTGGGTTTAAGTCTTCATCTTTGAGAAATAAATCTAGGCAGAAAACCCAAAGGAAAAAAGACAGCTTTTGGCCATCTAAATTTACCTTCGCCTAGGCAGAGCACCTCCAGGTAAGGAAGGAAAGGAGAGGGCAGGGGAGGGGAGGGGAAAGGAGAACAGAAGAGAAGAGAGGAGCAACTAGTACTTCGATGTTAAAGTACCATCTTCTCTTTATGTATCCTTTATGTACCTACTTTTTTACAAATTGGCCCCTCTACTAGAAAACGATCCCTTTAAAGTCAGACCTTGTTTTTCACTTTCTTTGTACTACTAAAACACATTGTTATTGATTTGATTTTTATTTAATTTGATGCTTATATATTATGTGCAAATATTTATGATGTTTTAACACATTAAATGCTCTTGGTTATCACTTTTAACTACATCTATTTTTCTTCTTTTCAAGTCTGATAGTCTGATTTTCACATTTAATTAATACATTTTCCTGATAATAAATTCTGCCTAAATCTCTCATTTAAATCCTTTGTATTTTTTTTTTATTTTTCTTTCACCTATATTGGATTCTACTTTCTAAAAAAATGCTATCCTCCTCTGTTTTATGGGAAAGTTAATATCATTGCCATTCATGGTTATTCTTAATAATTGTGTTTTCTGATGCATCTACTTTTCTTTGCTTTTCCCCTTCTTTGTTCTTTACATCTTTATAGAAAGAAGATGGTAAACAAGAGGAATGTGCTCAGCACTATTAAATTATAGTTGAAGATTTCGTAACCTACTTCTCTGTCCCTCCTCTCTGTTCAATTTTTTTTAAGGGGATTACATGCATTTCTCCTCTCTAAAGCTCATTTCTTGACCACTGGTTCATGGCAGGCCTTTACCCTTATATTTGATTGTTATTTTTCTCAAACTCCACAATTAAAAGAGAAAGTAAGCTTTCCTCCTTCTTGCTCAGTTCTTCCTTAATCTATATGCTTTTCCAATATTTTTATTTCTTTGCTTAAAACCAACAATATACCAGACTGTGTTATTATCTTTCTTGGTTTCCTATGTGACTATAGAAGCCAGTGGAAGTCTGAAGGAAAAATTGACTCCTTCCACCATTAGAAAATAGCAATCATCACCACTTAACCTCTACTTTTTGCTCCTATGTTTTTTGTTTCCTAGTTTTCTCTTGTATTGTCATTTCAAAGATTTTACCCAGTTCTGATCTTTTCATTGGGAATACTTGAAATTCATCAGTTCTTTTAAGTGGCCCCCATTTGACCTGGCAGGATTATATATAGTTTTCAAGTAAGTTATTCTTCATTGTAAGACTTTATCTTTTGCCCTTTGGAAAATTATATTCCAAGTTTTTCTCTACATTTTACAAATGCACCATAGTCTCATTGATTCTGGCTGTGCCTCGTTTATTGAATTCTTTATTTGTGACTGCTTGCAATATTTTTTTTCTTTGTCTTAAAGCTCTAGATTTCGGCTATGACATTTTCCAACATTTTCAACATGGGGTTTCTTAACATGTAATTGATGGATTTATCCTCTGTTCAAATTGCCTTATGGTTGGTTCTATTAGATCTTAGCAGTTTTTTATAATTTATTTAAGTATGTAATCTATTTTTTCTCTTGTTTTGTAGTGGATCTCAGGAAGTCTTTTGATTCTTAAGTTGTTTCTCAGTTCAGTGGTTTTTCTTAGTTTTTAAACTTTGCATATTCTTTTTCTTTTACCTTTTTCTTCATTTATATAGTTCATGTTGTATAATGAATTATTGAATTCTGTTGGTTCCATCCTGTTTTTTAGGGAGTCTGTTAGTTGGATATGATTTTCTATCTTCTAAGGATAGTCTACCTACTAAGCTACATATTCTCTTTCCTATTATTTCTTCCAGAGCTGGTATTTCAATTTTTATCACATTAAAAAAGGTGTTTCATTTCTTTTAGCCAGTGTAGTTGTCATTGTGGTTATGTAATCCTTTTTCTTTTTTCTTCTAATTCTATATGAATCTCTTATGGAATTACTCTTATTTTTTCTGACCTAACCTATTGTACTTTTCCAAACTAAATATTTTTATTGCATTTAACATTTTCTTCTGTTTTTCACAAATAATGAGTCAATTTCTTGATTAAGACTTTATGTTTGCTCTCACATTTACTCTTCAGTGGGGTTGTCAGTCCTTGGTTGACCCTTCCCCATTTGCAGTCTTACATAACTGTCTTTATTGTTCTGAATTTGGTGCCTAGGTCTGGGCTTGAGCCTTTGGATGAATAACAGCACGCATCTCAGTCTCTTCACTGCTTATCTGGGTTTTTATGTCACCTCCTCTCTCTATTCTCACTGTGTAGTCCCCGACTTGGATTTGAGTCCACTCCTTATCATGGTCCTGTCATGCTACAAGTAGCTGTGGTCATTTGTGTAGATCTCCTTGAAGAACCGTGGATTCTTTCTTAGTAGAGTCTGCAATTACTCTATCTGCTTCTGTGACTCTGCCATGTATTACTTAGGCACTCTGGATTTTCTATCTTCTAATTCTCTATTCATTGCTTCTGTAAGGTACTACAAATCTTATATTGGAATCTTAGATTTGACAGAGTAATTATAACCATTTTTGTCTGATTCTCTTCATCATAATACATGGTGGATTTTTTTCTTGTTGAACTTTTAAGGAGTATATTGTGAGAACTTTAAGCAACACCTTTATTAAATATCCTGTAAGAATATGACTTTAATTTAGAGACAGTCACCAGAAATGAATGCTATTCCCATCCCCATTTTGAAATAAGAGAGTTAAGGTATTTTCTTTAAATTCTATATACAGGACAACAACAGAACAAGGAATAATCATAGTTGTGTACAACTAATTGAATCTTCATAATATAATCAATTTAGAGAAGGAATGGACCTTGGAGGGTATCTGGCCCAACCTGATCCTTTAATAGTTGATGGTACTGAGGTCCAAAGGTATGAAACTACATTCTCAAGATCAAGCAATTCATACAATTTAGAAAGCAGAATTTGAACCCAGATTTTAAAATTCAAAAATAGTATAATTTACATTCTACATCATTGGCCTCTAGTCAGCTACTTTTGAAGGTACTCATCCAGAAAAACTACCCAAGTACAATTAATCTTAATGCCAATCTATATCATCTTCACTCCGAATCCTCCAGAGATGTGGGAAAGATGTGGAATCAGCAAATAAAAAATAATTGTACCCTAGAATCAGCTTGATGTGTTTGTTCTAAGTTTTCTAATTCACAAGGGTTTTAGTTTAAATAGAAAAAAAAAGAACTTTTTTTTCAAATTATTTGCTTCTGAAAATAGTTACCTGTACTGAAGGGACAGAAGAACCCAATCATGCCTTGTTAAAATGAGTCATTAGCTTTAAGGTGAACTATTAGAGCATGTCACTAATTTTCCAAAATATTTCATAAGAAATACCCTTGAGGAATGTTTTATACTACTAAAACAATCTCTTTTTTTTAGCAAAGAAATGCAAATCTTCTGTGATTTTAACACTGATAAAAGATGTCTCCCTAGATATAATTGGCTCATGAGGATATGAATACTCTGAATATGTGAACATATGTATATGCTTATATACAGTCAATCCTCAACTTTTGCTGGGATAATATTCCTAGGAAACTGCATGAAAGTTAAAAAATGCAAATGTTGATACATTAAAGCTATGGCAAACAGGATATTATGTTCTGATGACCACCAAAAACTGTAATCTTTTGCTAAGAGATTGCAGAAAACACACTCTTGTACATGCAATTCTATATTAAAAAAAAAACAACCCCAAATTCTCATAATTCACACTTTTTCTAACACTGTAACATTAAATAATCCATAAAATGAAGGGGAAAGTAGGGGCAATACTGGACTGGATGGGGAGGGGCAGAGGTAGAGATGTCAGAAGAATGCAGAGGCAATACTTGCCATCTTTAATCTCCATTTAGGCTATGTGGTTGAACTGTTCCCCAATGGAAAGCACATTCCTTGGGATGAGTCCCTGGACCCTCTGTCTGCTCTCAGAACTTGACTCACCTGGCCTCCCCTTGCCTGACAGGGCAGGGACATGCCAGGTCAGTTTTGCCACTTAGGAGTGTAGCAATGTGAATGCATGGAGAGGCAAGATGCTTGCTGGACCTCTCAAGTTCTGTTGAGAGGACTGGGGTGATCACCATCTCATTTACCCACAAACTTAGTGGCTTTGCAGTTTTTTCAACTCCTTCATTGAGTACTTGAGAGGTTACTTTAGCACTTTTTGTAGTGGATTCCTTGAATATTTGCATGAATACTTTCCTCCTTTTTGCAGATATAAATTGACAATTACGTTTCTATTTTTCTGCAACTACTTGTAGCCTCGTGCAAATTACAATGAGGTTACTAGTAAAATCTCAGGAATACTTGAAGCTGCAAAAGTTAAACATGAATGTTGAGGATTGACTATCTGTCTGTCTATTTGTGTATGTATTCACATACATATATATGTATATATATACATATATATAATTTTTGTTTATTCTTTTTTGTTTTTTATTGTGCATGTCCCTTCTCTTCTATTTATTTTGAATGCATTTTTGTTCAAATGGAATCCTTATTGAGTTAAGATTACTGTATAGACAGTGGTGGACAGCAAAACAAATTTAGAGGAATTGTTTATTTCTAAAAGTGTAACAAGATGATGGCAGTGTATTATAAGTCATATTGCCTTAGAAAGCAGAAAAGGGCAGGGGGTGGGCAAATAACCATATAGAGTACTTGATGTAAGAACAAATTAATCAATTTGTTGAGACCATTTCTAGAATAACAAATGACTATAAAAATAACAGCTTTCCCAGAATTTCTATAATGATATATCCACATCAACAGTGCTAAGAATATCACATTTGGACTCTACTTCCTAAGTACCTGCTGGCCAATATGAAGAAATGGTAAATGTATCTAAATTTAATCAAATATTCAGAGGGGTTTGCCACATGTGAATAGCAGTTAATCTGAAAGGCATCTAGGATTTTAGTGAACTGGAAATTCAGTATTTCAACAGAGTGTTATGGCGGCTCAGAATAGTAATATAGCCTTTGGTTTCATTATGGAAGACAAAGGAGTAAGATATAAAGACGCAATTATCACATTGCCTTTTTGCTTGGTTAGATTATATATAGATTATTGCGCTTTTTCTCAGTACCATATTTTAGAAAGGATATCGATAAGCTGGACCATATTCAAAAGGAGGTGAGGATGGTAAAGGGGTACAAATTGTAGCAGCAAGTACCCCAGCATCCACAGAGTGGCTGCCAACACAGGTTCTTAGATCTGCTTTTGTAAAGGAAAGCAACTCAAAATCAGTTAACAAGCTTACTTTAATCAATCAAACATATATTACCTAGTTCAGGGGAAAAGGTCAGTGCCCCGAACTTCAGATTATACAGACAGATCAAACAAACAGGCTTCCAAACTGTCCAACCATTATCAATACCAAAATTACAGTTACCAGAGAGGGAAGCATCAACATCTGGGTTTTCAAAGCCAGGGGGCTCTCAATGGCTGCCTAGAGTCTTATCTGGTCAAATCACACAACACTTCTCAAAGTGAGCCCCCAAAGCAACGCCTCTCCTCAGGGTTTATATAGCCTTCTCCTGGCTCAGAGAATGTAACAAACTTACTGACCCATAGCCCAATCACAAAGTATCAAGGTGTAGTCTTTCCTGAAAAACAAGCCTCCCTCTACAGGCTCCAGGTGCACTTAAGCTAGTGGCGGGGAAGATCTTTAAATTTGCATTTCCATTACACAAATCTATGCCATATTTGAATGATTTCATGAAACTTGGATGTTTAGTCTGGTCAGAAGTGAACTTCTGGGGATCTAACAAACTGCCCACAAATAGTTGCAGACCTGTCACATTGATGGGATTTGGACAGGTGTGGGGAACCTGTGGCCTCAAGACCACATGTGGCCTTCTAGGTCCTTGGGTGTGACCTTTTGATTGAGCCGAGTTTTACAGAACAAATCCTTTTAAATAAGGGGGTTTGTTCTGTGAAGTTTGGAAGAGTTGCAAAGAATGTAAGACAACAAAAGAAGAAAACAAATCATGAATATTAGTTTTTTCCTTTCCCCACCTAATCCTTTTAAAAAGGAAACAAATACCACAGTACCTGATCATCCATATGTGTGCTATCTCATCAATATCAGTATTTATACTTTGTGGAAACTTAGTCGGTAAGCCTGATAAAAATTTAAGAATAGTACAGGGAGGAGTTCACAAACATTATACAACAAACTTAATCTTCAGTCTTATATCTGAAAGAGCTATGTTGAGAATATGGAATTCGGCAATGGATGTTATTTGTTGCTAACAAAAAAGCATTTGAGTTGGTAGAGTGAAATATAGATTTAAAGGCTCTCTCCAAACAAATGATCTCCCAGGTATATGTTCAAATAACTACAGAATAGCTTTGTTCAGTAGTCTATTGAGTATCAACAGCAATTCAAATATGAAAGAGGGAAATACTCACTCACCTAAGACACTAACAGGTGTCATAGCTAGTGTTCTACTGAGAATCTAAATGAAAGAATTTCTTTGCAATGGTGAGCTTTGCCAAATGGCTGCACATAAAGATATGTATTCATTTGAAGTGCCTTGGGGGAAAAACGACTTGCCCTATGAAATCCATACACATTTGAATGTGATTGATATAAATCCCTAAAAAGGAGAGATAAATACAGGTAAAAATTCAGCAATGATCAAAGATCATCTTATGACATATAAATATATGGTATCACATTGAGTTATTCCATAAGCACGAATATCATAGTTTAATGGATCTGTAATTTCAAAAAAAGTATAACTACCTGTACTGGTGCAGAACAAAACCATTGATGACTTTTCTTTTTGTCAATTTTTATCCAATATCTACTTTTAGTCTTCTCTATTATAATTATCTGACAGTTTTGAGGCCTTTCTTTGGGTCTATCAATATTTCATGAATTTCACATTACTTGGGCTATATCTATTTTCCTATGCTCTTATTGCCTGACTGAATGTATCCTTTTCTGATCATACATCAGTGTTGTTGTATTTTATAGCAGTTTTTTTGTACAAGTTCCTAACTTATCATGGTATAGTTATACATACCATGCTTGTCTCCATCGTCCTTTTGAACATCAAAATGATATTTGCTTTTGGAATTTGAAGGGATAGAGACACTTCAATTTGCACCAGTAGAGGATGTGACATCAAAGAAAACATGTTTCTGTCTCAATTCCTAAGTACAGACCATGTATTTCATTATGACTGTCTTATGTTGTTGTTAGATTGTTTCAGTTGTGTCTGACTATTCATGACCCCATTTTTTCAGTTTTCTTGGTGAAGACACTGAAGTGGTTTTCCATTTCCTTCTCCAGGTCATTTTTGCAGTGTCTGAGGCCAGATTTGAACTCATGTAGATTAGTCTTTCTGATTCCAAGTCCAGTACTCTACCAATTGTGCCAGCTTTTAGTGAGCTGCCACCAACTACTTGTCCTTTGTTTTTAAGAGATTTTATAAGTAAGTAGAAAAAGCAAAGGATATTTGCCTTCTCCAAAGAATGAAAAAGCCTTTAAGTAGGTTCTATTTCACATTTTGTCTTTGAAAATCAAGTACTTTACAAAGTCCATAGGGGTATAGGAGGTTTTTTAAAAATGTTTGTTGGTAGATTGGTTAAAAATCTACCCTTACCCCTGCCCTCTACACTGTGAAGTCACAGGAAATGTTTTCCTACACACACCATTCTGGCATTATTTCACCCAAATGGAAAGAGTCCCCAGTTCCTGTTGGGAAGGCATACTTAAGTCATGTGAAATTCATGTCAAAACAGGTGGAAAGTCAGTTGCACCATTCCCAAAAAACATATTTGTGGCACAACTTCTACAGAAACATATTCTTTGGCTTTTAACAATTATAATTCATCTCTATTTCAGGGAATTCCATCTTTGGACACTTACTGTCATAGGTGTCTCTCTAGCACAGGTGTATTCGAAACTACAGAATCCACAATTTGAGGCATATAGAATTATCCTAAAAGGACAAGATACAAAATGCCTCTTTAAAATAATAAAGCATACATATGCTTCCACAAAGGGAGGTTAAAAATTGTATAGACGTATTTACTAATACTTGGGAATATGTCAAAACAACTGTCAGGGAAAAAGTTACAAAAGTAGAGTTAACTACAATTTAAAAACAAAACAAAAAGTTGACGTTTCAAGACCTCTAACACATGGAAATGCACAGATGTGTTGTCATGCCTGAAAACCCTTCTGCTAACACAGCTGTCACAGGTCCATCCAAATGAAACCTGTAAGGTCAATTCATTTAACACTTTTCTAGCAGATAAGAAAAAAAAATCAAGACTTTCTGAAAGTAAACTATATTAAGACAAGTTTGTGCATGAATGAACAGATATTTGTAAGTATGTTACCAAAATCTCTACAAAGATGTCAAAGAAATATCCACAAATCAACTTATGAAGAAGTTTCTGCACAATAAAAACTTGCACAATTGAAAACTATCTAGGGGAGTGAAAGTTTAGAAAGGAACTTAAAATAGTTTGCCGAAAGAGTATACTTATGCCTGCTGAAGAAAAAAATCTTGCTTCTGTAACATCTAAAGCATTAATAAAATGTATCATCATTAAATATCCATGGACAGGATACCATCTCGAAGCAAGATATGTTATCGGACAATTGGCAAAAGGTAAATGTATCCTATTTTTTCTCGACATATTTAACATTTAAACTGCTGCTACTGGTGTCAATATTTATATTAATAAATCTAATCCCTCATCCAAATGACAACCATTCAAATATCTGAGTAATGCTATTGTGTACATGTTTTTTTTTCTTTAAAGGGAAAATATTTTAAATTTCTTCAACTGTTTCTCACAAAATATGATCTCTTATATAGAGTATTTTAAAACTATTTTTCAAACTTTTTTCATCAGCAAATATAACATCTAAAATGATAGTCACATTCTCCCAAGGTTTTCCTACCAAAAAGCTAAGCAGAATGAGACTTCCCATAACTGCTTGATTATTCAGAGTATCTCTATCACTATCAAGCCTGGTTTAAGGAATTTGTGTTCCTGAGGAAAGGTGTTACTATGAAAAAGGAAAGAAAAAATGGTCTTTGTGCATTATTATCAGCTGCAGGCTTTTAATGCAGGTGTCTTGACATCACAAAGTAATCCCTTAAAAAATAATGAGAGTGGACATTTCCGGTGTTAACATGTGTTTATCTGTAAAAGATAATGCTTAATATTTCATGGGTTACATTTATAGGTCACTTTCTTTTCAGAAAGACAAGGATAAGAATAGCACAGAAACAAAAGCAACAGAGATGCAGTGATCTGTGAGAACTCTGTTGTATGGGTTCAGAGATTCATTGAAGTTTATAGATAATATTTAAAATTTCTATTTGTCCTACTGCTATGTATATGTAAGAAACATGTGATCTACATTATGAAAATATCATCCATATGATCTTTCTGGTCATAATGCATCTACTACATATATATATATATATATATATATATATTCAATAATATTAGTTTTATCTTGTAGATAATCCTGATATATTTTTCATCTTTTTCTTTCTTTATGCCTATTACTTTTGAACAAGGAATGTTTCCAATTGCTAAATTTCAGTCATGAGTTTTACCCTATATATTGCGAATGTGATGTCCATAGCAGTCACTAAAATATGCATACATATTTCCAGGGTAAATTCACAAAATATAAATAACTCTCTTCTTCAAAGGCAAAACCAAAATATTTATTCAGATACTAGAAATCCAATTCCACCAAGGTACAAAGAAGCTTATGCAAATCACCAATCTAGGGAGCACCAACATCCCCAAGCCTTCCCCTCCATTGGACCTCCCCACAAACAAGTTCCCTTAGGTAAAAATAATCCCTCTCTTACTCATGCCAACTGCTCTGCCTCAGCTCTGCCTTGCTCTCTTTTCCTGCTCCACCCATTTGGCCAGCTCCTCCCACCATGGGCTCCATATGACTAAAGCTCCATGTGACTCAGCCTCCATCACACCAGTCAGCTCGGTCCAAGATCAAAGCAGGTGATATAGGTCTATTAATGAGGGAAGATCTTCCTATTTCATTAACATTACAAGTAACCAATATTTAATATTAATGTCATAATTACTTTCTTTTGTTAAAATCAGAAATTCTAGTTCTATATTATTCACATTATTTTCTTTGAATATGTAAATGTCTAAGGTCACAAAAGAGTTTTTTCCCAACTCTTTACCTTGTAATGTCTACCGGAAAAATACTAGTTTTCCCCCCATTATGGTATTTTTTTAATGTCATAGAAGTAGGCAGAGACGTGTGGAGGCCACAGGGTGAATCTCATATTTCCTAAACTCTTCTCAAGAAGAATTTTTTTTTCACATGCAGAAAACAGGATTATAGAGTTACTTCAGTTCAATTTAATTGTTTAGTTCAGTTTAATTTGCCTAATGCATACATATATAAAACATGTTTAATATATACATGCTATATCAAATATATATCAAATAATATATAATAAATATTTATTTGCTCTTTACATGTGTATATATGCACACCTTCATTCATATATATATGCACACATACATACATATATATACACATATATATGTGTGTTTGTATGTATGTACATATACATATATATGTGTGTGTGTATATATATATATATACATATATATACACATACATACATACACACATATTGAGTGCTAAGTGACTCAAAATGTAATACCATTTCCTTGGTATGGTATAGAGGCTATAGCAATGGACTTATAGCCAGGAAGATTTGATTTTAAATCCTGTCTCTGAAACTTAATAGATTGTGGGACTAGTAACAAATTATTTAACTTTTCATAGCCTCATGTTCTCATCTTTAAAATGTGTATAACAAGGCTTACAGTACCTGCCTTGTAAAGTTGTCTTGAGATTGAGATAATTTAATATATATGAAAGAGTGTATGAATGCCACTTATTTCATAGGCTCTACACTTGGGATTTCATTCTAATTATAATGATAAAGATGTTTAGATAAAAAGCGAGAAAGCCTAGATTGGTATGGTGAAGTTAAAAAAAAAAAGGAAACATGACACCAGTAGATTGAACTTCCTTTCTGCTCTTTCCTCTCTTCTAGAAGTTGCAGAATTTAATATGATTCAGAAATCATGTTTCACCCTTATCTTATTCTTTCTTAAATTGAAGGCTAGAAATTTAACTCATCAAAACCTGTTATAATAGCTTTTATAACACTTTTAGCATAGGGTAATTTAATGATCCTCAGTTTCATATGACCCCCTGATGTTTTAAATGAAACAAAATATATTAATACAATCACAATAGTTCAGAGTCCATAGCTAGGAAAATTCATAATATTCAGGTAGAAGTTTGACTCTTTTCAGCTTCTTTAATATTTGAAACAAAAATCAGTTTACAAAAAATTTTTTTTGCTTTTTTTTTTTTTTGGAGGGCAGTTGGGGTTAAATGACTTGCCCAAAGTCACACTGGCTAGTAAGTGGGTCAGGTGTCTGAGGCCAGATTTGAACTCAGTTCCTCCTGACTCCGGGGCCAGTGCTCTATACGCTGTGCCCTTTACTCACTCCCAGAAAATATTTAGGTTAAAGAAGTAAAAAGTGTTGACCAACTGGCAGTCTAAGAAGAAAATTGATGAAGTAATGGATCTTTTGGGGAATTTTCCTTAAGCTCCTGAAGCCTTGATTATAACCAGTTATTTCAGTCTAGGTTCTTTGTTCTGATTTCTAGGACTAAAGACTCAATTCAGTCATTCTCTTCCCTGCAGCAGCTCAGTTTTCCCTTCACTTTTTCTTTTTCATTTTCTCCTTTTGGTTATTACCCCAGATTTTCCATTTCTTTTTCCAGATAAGCATGGCTCATGAAGTATGAGGCAAGAGCTGAGGAGCCACTCTCCTTTGTGTTTTTGTTGATGCTGAGCTCTTACAGTGATTGTTCCTTCCTCTCCATTTATTGTTATCTTTGTGTCTATGGGGCTAATATATGACTACTGACTCAAGTCTACCTTCTGGTATAAAATCAGTCAGTCAACAGGAATTTACCAAATTCTTATTAAATGACAAAGATCACAATAATCCAGAATAACCCTTAGTTAAGAAGGCATTCTTTTTTACTTCAAAACTACAAATCCCAGGGTTCCAGTCAATTTTCAGACCCCTAATTACATGCATTAAAAAAAAACAATGAATAATTTTTAACTTTTTGAGATCTCAGGTTCCTCCTTTTAAAAATAGGGATAATAAGGCTTGTGATGTGTGGCATAGTACTTTAAAGTTTCAGGCCAAGATTGTAGCTAAATTGGGACCAAGGATTGTAAGGCAAAAAAATATACATACATATACATACATATACATATACATATACATATACAAACACACATATACACATTCACACATACATACATATATACATGTGTGTCTGTATATGTATGTGTAGCTATACATATGTAATATGTATTTGTATTGTGTGTATATGTGTACATATGTAGAAAGATGTGTGTATATTTATATGTGTATATCTATATCTGTATTTATCTATCTATCTGTCTATCTATACATACATATGCCTGCACATACATGCATATTCATATATACAACCCTTCCTATGAGTCAAGTTGGAATCCCTCAGGTCACCTTTACACAGCTGAGTGTATCATAAAAATACACATAGAAATACCCTTAAGATATTTTATCCCATGATTATTTTCAAAGATAGCTCAGTTGTGAGATATGAGGTTGAAAGAAAATGCAAAAAGTGAGGATGGATTTGTTTCTGTCTCTAAAAAAAATATGAGCCCCTATTTTGACAATTCATACTTGTAAAGTTGAGCTTGTCATTTTCTAAGAAGCAAAGACTTTGTATTATATTTTCAATGCAACATCCAAATATGTGGCCACAGCCCAAGAGATCTAGGTTACCCCACAGGAGATTAACTCACATCTGTATGCAATGCACACATGGTCTAGGCATCTTTTGCATTCCATTTACCAAGAAATTCATTTCTTCAAAGTAAGATTGAACAGAATAGTGCTTTCAGATTTTCATCATGAAAATTATCTTTGCCATATTTTAAAATTGCAAAACATTGGTTTCTTAGTAAATACATAATTAGTAAGTGCCTATAATAGAGGAGGACTTATTTTCAGCAAGGTTTTCTCTGTATCATGTCTAACATATGATTGAAAAGTGACCGACTGGTCAAACAATGTGAAAGGGAGCTCCAAACAACTTCTGGAGCCACAGCACCCACAGAACAGCACACAGAAGCTAACCTCCTGCTGAGAACAGCCCAGCAGCCCTGCAGGGAGTGGCCAGCTCAGCGCTCTGAGAGCAGGCAGCACAGCACTCTGGGAACCGACAGCACAACCCGCAGAGCTGAGCCCAGGTCCACGGTTTTAGCCCCAGGGTGGCCAGGCCTTCAGCCGGCTGGTGGAACCCCAGAAAACCAGCAATTGTGGCGATTCCAGAATTATCAGCACAGATATGCCTAGGACAAAGTGAGAGGTTAGTGCCCTATGGACTTTGGGACCAGTATTTGGGGAACATGTGGCTTCCTCCCCTGGGGGCAAAAAGCTGCTGAAGAAACAGCTGCACAGAAGCCATTTTGCAGCCTCAGTAGTGGCTCTAGCTCCTGGTCTGCTAACTGTAGGAAGATCCAGCAATCAGTCTGGGGGTTAATTGCTTTTGCTTTAAACTGCCTGGATCTGGATTGTGGTCTGGGGGGGAAGTTTGGGGTGGGTATCCAACTTGCCAGAGTGGGTGGAGGCTTTACAGAGGCCACCCAACTGGCAGAAGTTGTAAAGACCCCACGTTTGGGCAGAAGCTCCCCTGTCTGGTGGCAGAGTCCTACTGTGGCAACAAGCACAAAAATCAAGTAATTAAGTGGCAATATGCCTAGGCAAACGAAACAAAATAAACAGAAAAGTTCAACATTGGACTCCTATTTTAGGGGCAAAGAGGCTCAAAGCATGGAGGAGGACTGTGAGATCAGAACTCCTGCACCAAAAGCCCCAAATGAAAATACAAGCTGGCTACAGGCCATAGAGGACCTTAAGAAGCAGATAAGAGAAGTGGGGGAAAATTTGGGAAGAGAAATGAAAAAGATGCAAGAAAAGTATGAAATGAAAGTCAACAGCCTTACTGAGGAAAATAACAACTTGAAAAATAGACTAACTCAAATGGCAAAAGAGGCTCAGAAAGGCAATGAGGAGAAGAATGCCTTAAAAAGTCGAATTTGGCCCCTTTCTCTGCGGAATCACCATGGCGGCCGGGACCCTGTACACATACCCTGAAAACTGGCGGGCCTTCAAGGCCCTCATTGCTGCACAGTACAGTGGAGCCCAGATCCGCGTGCTGTCCGCACCTCCCCACTTCCACTTTGGTCAGACCGACCACACCCCTGAATTCCTCCAAAAATTTCCTGCAGGCAAGGTTCCAGCGTTTGAGGGTGATGATGGGTTCTGTGCGTTTGAAAGCAACGCCATTGCACACTATGTGAGCAATGATGACCTTCGAGGCTCAACCCCGGAGGCTGCTGCCCAGGTGATCCAATGGGTCAGCTTTGCTGACAGTGACATCATCCCTCCAGCCAGTACCTGGGTGTTTCCTACTCTCGGCATCATGCACCACAACAAACAGGCTACAGAGAATGCAAAAGAGGAGGTGAGGTGGGTTTTGGGGCTGCTTGATACCCACCTGAAGACTCGCACCTTCCTGGTGGGGGAGCGCGTGACTCTAGCTGACATCACAGTTGTGTGCACCCTCTTGTGGCTCTATAAGCAGGTCCTGGAGCCATCGTTCCGCCAAGCCTTCCCCAACACCAACCGCTGGTTCCTCACCTGCATCCACCAGCCCCAGTTCTGGGCTGTGCTGGGAGAGGTGAAGCTCTGTGAGAAGATGGCGCAGTTTGATGCTAAAAAGTTTGCTGAGAGTCAGCCCAAGAAGGAGGTCCCAAGAAAAGAGAAGGGACAGGGAGAAGAGAAACCCAAAGCCCAGGCTGAGCGGAAGGAAGAGAAGAAGGAAGCTGCGGCCCCCGGCCCTGAGGAGGAGATGGATGAGTGTGACCAGGCCCTAGCTGCAGAGCCCAAGGCCAAGGATCCCTTTGCCCACCTGCCCAAGAGCACGTTTGTGTTGGATGAGTTTAAGCGGAAGTACTCCAACGAGGACACGCTGACGGTGGCCCTGCTGTACTTCTGGGAGCACTTCGACCGGGACGGCTGGTCCCTGTGGTACGCTGAGTACCGCTTCCCCCAGGAGCTCAGCCAGACCTTCATGAGCTGCAACCTCATCACTGGAATGTTCCAACGCCTGGACAAGCTGAGGAAGAACGCCTTTGCCAGCGTCATCCTTTTTGGCACCAACAATCGCAGCGCCATTTCTGGAGTCTGGGTTTTCCGGGGCCAGGAACTTGCCTTCCCGCTGAGTCCAGACTGGCAGGTAGATTACGAGTCCTACACATGGCGTAAGCTGGATCCTGGCAGTGAGGAGGCCCAGACCATGGTCCGAGAGTACTTCTCCTGGGAGGGGGCCTTCCAGCACGTGGGCAAACCCTTCAATCAGGGCAAGATCTTCAAGTGAACACCCTCCCCTGCTACCACCTAGCTGCCTGCTTCCTCCTCTGCAGGGAGGTGCCAGTCATTAAACGAAACTGAACACAGAAACCCCCCCAAAAAAAAAATCAAAT